>VANL01000785.1:0-23495 GCA_006352455.1 Brachionus sp. 'Tiscar'
ACTTAATATTTTTATGTCTTACGAATTAAACTTATTAAAAAAGCCTGTGCGTCTAAACTTTTGTGCAGTACTGTATTTATTAGTAATTTTAGATAATTTAAAACACTTTTATATGTACAAGATCCATTCTGGGTGATCTAGGGATTTCCTCAATTAAAAAACTGATTAAAAAAAAATTCTTTAATTAATTAACTTTTTTAAAGTTTTGTTTGAATAATTTAAAAAGATTAATTTATTTTTTTTGTAAATTTTTTAATAATTTTAAATTTATAAAACAATAGGAACACCAAACGAGTCATTTGACATTTTTGGTGCTTCTAGTATTAATGTCTTGAAACAAAACTATTAGTTTGATGTTAACAACTATTATTTCTAGACCGCAAGGGGAGTCGATGCCCAAAATGTTGATTTGGTAGTTTGTATGGACATACCAAGTGATCCAGAGACCTATTTGCATCGGATAGGAAGAGCCGGTCGATTTGGCTGCCAAGGAATTGCAATTAGTTTTGTAACAGAAGGTGAGGAGTCAGCAAAGTTCGATGAAATAGTTGATACCTATAACCTTAGCATATTCGAATTTAAAGGTTTTTTTAATCAAAAATATTTAATTTTTTCAATCAATTTTATCTAATAAGAAAATTTGACCGATATTATTTCGGTTAAAAATGAAAAAAGTGAAGAATCAAGAAAAGATGATGTCACTATTGAAAAAGCTCAGCTGTCAAAAGAAGAACTTGACTTAACGCTTTTTGAATATGAAAAAAGCAAAGGCATCAAATATCTTGGAAAACAAATAAACAAACAAAAGACAAAAATATCCATATTATCAATTGAGAAAATACAAAGTTTATTGAAAACATTAGATTTAAATATCAAAAATGAAATGAATGAATTGTATAATTCTAAAAAGATATCAATAAAAAATTTTGATCACAAGTATTTGAAATTAATCGAACGAATGAAGAATTTGTCTGTACAAAGCACTGAAATGGCTTCAATAGAAGAAATGACTCAACCTATTAGCCTAAATGAATTATACAAATGGGAAGAAGTTGAAAAAGAAAAAATTCGACCAGAAAAACTGCCACAATCAACAAATCATGTCAATTTTTATGATTCTTATAGTTGTTATTACCAATTCTATTTTAATAAATATTTAAACTCTTAAAAAAATTTTATTAAAAAAAGTGTAAATCTATATTCTTTCAAGCACATTTCCATATAAGAATTGCCTGACTTCCGCCGAAAAACATGTATAATAAGTTTTTTACTTCATGAGTTATTTCGAAACCAAAACCCTCTCCAACTACAACATGCCAAGCGGGTCCGAATTTTTTGTCTAATGTTTCTTTGATCATTCGAGCTGCACCCTAAATTAAATGGCAATAAAGAAAATAGAAGTTGAAATTTTGAACAGAGAGTACCTCGTTATTTGATGAAAACTTTTCACAAGCTGTTACGCACAATTCCATAGCTTCGGTTCTCATTTCTTCATGCATGTCACTATTCTAAAAGATTTATTTGTCCAAATTTAAAAAATTATTTAAAACTTTAAAAAGTCTACCCTGATTAACGGATAAGTGTGACGCTTAGAGGTGTCTTCTTTCTGTTGTGATTCATTTTCTTGTTGATCCATTTCTTGGTTGATTCTAAGATATAAAAATAAATAGAAAAAAAGAAAAATTTTAATCCAATTTCAATTATAGTTTACAAGTTTATTCAAACAGTTTTTGAATATCTGTGTTGCCATGCCAACCAAAATTTACAAAAGACAAAACTTGTGTCTACATGAAAAAAACAGTATATTTGCCAAAAATTTTGTTATTTTTTGATCTTTCGTATTAAGAAAATGTTTGAATTTTAAAAGCCATTAAAGAAAAATTTTATCTCATTGGATTTTAATAATTAGGTGTACAAAATTTCAAATGACTTCTGGTCTATCTTATACAATTATTATATTTAGTATATCTAAAATAAATATAAATATAATAATTTTGAATTTAGAAAAAAAAATGATAAATTTTTTTTCTTTTATAATGTTATATTTATCTAAAATTGTTCATTTATTGAATTTGAATAAAAATTGAGTGTACAAGAAAAAATTATTAATAAAAGAGCGAAAATTTTAAATTTTAATAATTTTTTTTCCATAGGTCTAAAATTTTTTTTGTAAAATGTATCAGCTGATACAAAGTATGCATCATCTAAAATTAATCTGTGCAAAAGTTCTGCAATTAAAAATAAAATTAATTTCTTATACATGTACTATTTCTCAGATTTGCAGAGTTTTTTCAGAGATAAAAACTGGGTGATACATGCTGATACATTCTGCCAGACAAGTTTTAGACCTATGGAAAAAAAGTTTTTACAATTTAAAATTTTTGTTTTTTTGTTCAAAAATTCACAATGCCCAAACTCCTCATATCCTTTCAAAATAACATTTCAAAAATATCTTTATTCTTCTAAAATTAATGGGTAAAAATATTTATCCAGCCTACTAAAATGACAGATCGTGGATCTGCTAAAAAGTTCAGATATAAAGCGAAATGAGATCTATTCAGTGTATCTCCAAAATGTGTCACTTCAGCTAAAAAACGATGAATAAAAGTTCGTACAGCGGTAAGAAAATCGCCTCTTAACATTTATGATAGACAAGAAAATATAAGTGGTGTAAACAAAGACTTAACTGGATAGGTGGAGACTAGTACGAGTCCAATTTTGAGATATTTAATCGTAAATCAAGAGTGAAAGGAAAAAGCTTTATATAAAAAAGGGTGATAAATCAAAAAACCTGAGCACATTAAGCTCTTTCCTCTCCTTTATTTTTTATTCAATCTCCCCCTCGCTTATAAAAGTTTCTTTTCCTTCCGTTATCCACCTTGAGTAAAAACTGTTCGTCACTTCCAAATGTTGATTGGTCGTGGAATATTAAAACTGTTGGTTTTTTTGTATAGTGATGTTCATCGTCCCTTCATCGATTATTACTTAACTCGCAATATTTTTCTGTAATATACTTAGCAAGCTCTAAGGAACTAAAAGTACATTCATTTTCAACAAAAATTTTTGCTTCATTTTCGAGCTCAGGAAAAAATTCGTAAAAAGTAGAAATTTGCGTTCCTTCATTTAAACTATTAACATTTGATTTTAAAAAAAGCTTATAATAATTTTCAATTAACCTCTCTTCCATCTTTATTTAATTCATCAAAATTTAAATTTTTAAATTTAATGAGCTGCTCAGTGGTTCTTTTAGCAGATAAACAATGAATCTGGTTTCAAAACAAATCACTATATTTTAGCAAACTTTAAAATCGATTATGTATTCAATTATATCGCTTATTAGATCTAAATCTACAGTGCAAGTATCACCTACTTCAAAATCAGAATCATGACTGTCATTATAGGTTGATTGTGAATTCGTTTCAACTTCTGAGGCTTCAGGTTCTGGTGAAGGAGCTTTAAGTTGCCCGTAAGAACCAAAATTTTGGATTGGATTTAGCTTTTTTTGTTATTTTTTGGCATAATTAAGGATTTGAGTAAGCAAAAATGAAGGATAAAAAAAAATTTTTTTAATTTTTTTCAAATTTTCAATTGTCATATTTATTTTAAAAAGAAATCATTAATTTATCATATGTCATAACAAATTTAAAAGTTAATCTTTTCTTCACAATAAATAGACGAAACAATTTAATTTTTTTTATTTTTCAAAAATGAACAATTTAATTGAAAGCAAAATAGACGAAATATTGTTCTATTTGGTCATATTAAAAACAGGTATGCATCTCTCAGTTAAAAAAAATCAGCTTTTAAGAATATTTAAAAATTTTAATTTTAGATTTTGAAGAATCTCTTGAAATTACAAAAATTTCGTATGAAAAATTGTGTAAGATAGAAATTTTGAAATTTAAAAAGTAAAGTGCACATTAGATCAAATTTCAAAGTTAAACAGTGGCCAGCCTTTTTTTATTGACCAGTTAATACATTTTTAAATTTGATCATAAACTTTCCTTTGCTTTAATTTCTTAAGTTTTAATTAAATTAATGATTACCTGTTAAGTGACTCGAATTGGAGGTTGCTTAGAAGACGATTTTGTCTTTAAATTACAGGGTAAATACATTTTAATAGTTTTTTTTATAAACTTTAGTTTTGTTTTAAGAAAAGAGTGAGTTTATAAACAGGATTAAGAATCCTCATGATCAAAGTGAAACAAAGAGCAAATTCAAACTTCCATTTTTTAATGATTTCAAATTACCTTAAAGTTTATGTGTTTAATTAATTAAATAATAGAAAAATAAAAATTTTTTGTTTTATATAAATTTTATTCACATTATTTTGAATATTTATTTAAATAAAAAATATTTCAAAGAATGCTACAAAAAGCACTTTTTTCATCTATTGAAATGTCTGAATTAAAGTTTTTTTTAATTCTGAACTTTAAAATTTCTAAATTAAAGAATACCTGTGATTAGTTTGGCCCAAACTGCTGACAAATGACCCAAACCACTAGAATCTGATAAAAATGGTCAAATTTAATTTTATACTTAAAGAAAAAAAAATTAACCATGAATGAAATCATCAATTTCTTTGGCAATCTCATTACAAAATTGATCTTTTTCTAATTCGTATTTTTCCTTTAGAAAAAATATAAAGATGCAATATTTTTAATAGAAATAGCTACCATTTTCTAATTTTATTTTATATTAAAAACACTTGGTTTATTTCTAATTTTTTTAAAATAAATAGTCAAAAATTGTTTGAAGTAATTATTTTTTAACATGTCATCTTAAATTTGAAGTTAATCTATCCTCCATTATCAAACTTTTCGAATTTAACTAAAAAATTTTAAATTTGAAAAATAATTTTGAATTGATGGTTAAGAATTTATAGATTTAATTTCGTATTTTAGATATGAAAACGTTTTGTTAATACCTAAAAATTTTATGAAAATTTCAGTTCAGTTTAAAAAGGGTATTTCTCAAGATGAATTTTTCACAAATCACAAAAACTTTCCCAATTGAACTATTTAAAAAATTGATTCTGCTTGCTTTGTTTAAAAATTTTAAAACAGAAAATAAAAAGACTTGTTTTCAATCTTGATTTTCAATTCTCCTATTTAAAAATTAAAAAAAAATGGTAAATATTTTTTCATTCGCATAGTCTTGCAATAAGAATATTCAAGATATGCGTTCAAAATTTCAGAGTTAATATTAATATTTTTTTTAAAGTACTTGACCGTATTATACCTGATTTACATAGAATATGTAAATTACGAATATCACGATAAAAGATATCCTGTTAGAATGCTTAACACGAAAGGTAAGTTCGTGATTGCATTATGTCTTATTAATGATTTTGTGCTATTTTCATCAGCAATAATTACATTATTTCAGAGTGTTGTTCAATTTTCAGAATATTTTTCACTCCAAAAATCTGAATATCAAGCTTTACAAAAAAAAGTTGTCTCACTTTTAGAAAAAATAGAACAAAATACAAATAATTGATAATTTTTGGAAACAAAAAAATTTTAAATATTTTGACTTTTGTTTATTTTGTATTATTTGATTTTTTTTATTATATAGTTAAAGTATAATTAAACTGTTTAAAGCTTTTTTTTATGGGTTTGTTAATTAAATAAAAAAAAAATTAAAATATTAATTGGCTTGTTTAAAATTAGTTCGAATTTTATCACATTAAAAATTTCAAAAGATTCAAAAATTAAAATTTGATCATTAACTTCAATTTTTTGATGGAATTTTGTAAAAAAAAATGGTTTGATTTTAGATAATTGTTTTATTTAAAAAAATAATTTAAAATTGATCACAAGATTATCTTAGACCATTTAAAGATCTAAACAATTTAAAAATTTTTTTAAAATAAAAGTAACAATCAAAAGTGAATAAGATGGTCTGACATAAAATAATTAAAAATTTTTAGCTTTAAATAAATTCAAGATAAATTATAATTATTCATTTTTTTTTATGGTAAAATAGAAAGTAAATAAAATTTATATGTAAAATGAAAGACAAAAAAATAAAAAGCATCGAAGAACTGTATCTATTTTCCAAATCAACTAGAAAAGGTATATATTTTAAAAATTTTTGCCAACATTTTCTATAAATAATTTTTCTTTAGAATATCAAAATTTTTTTGAAAGATTAAAAAATATTGAGTCAAAAGTAAAAGGTAAAATGGGATTAACGTTTTATACTTTTTCATTTATTAATTGATTCTTTTTAAAAAGAAAAATACCCGGACGAATTTGAAAATTTTAATCGTAAAATAAAAAATTTAGGTTTTTTCTCACATCTATTTACCTAAGTTAAATTTTCAATTTTTACATTAAAAAAAGATAAGAAAGAGCTTAGAATTTTCTGGGAAAAACGTTACTTGTATGGTATGTATGAAAATGAAAATCAAATCTTTAATGATCGATTCAAGTTCAATGAAGAAAGTAAGATTTATCCTTAATCCTTAAGTTTAAAATAAAATAATTAAATTTACCATTTATTTTTTAGATAAGCATTCAAAAATGAATGGTATATTTTGAAATTACATTTTTTAGATATTTTTTATAAATAATTTAAATTAAGCGATTCTTTACAACACGTGGTTTTGATAATGGTATATTTGATTTTATACTCAACTTTATTTTAATAAATATTTTTTAAAAATAAGTAGAATATTTTATGCTGCTCGGATATTTTGTCATTGTTAAGTGTACAACCAAAGCTTGATTGATTCAGTTAAATATTTACAAAATTCTCTAAGTGAAAAATTGCATTGCATTAGGCATGCAAAGTTATAAGTAGAAATTGAAAAGTGTGTATTTATTTTTAGACATCAAAGATTTTCTTTTGATTAAAGTAAAAATTAATAAAATTTTTTTTATTTTTCGAATGTTATTTGCCAAATTGGCTTGAAAAATGACTTAAAAATCAGCAGCCTAATTTAAAAATAAAATTCTTTTTAAATATTTATTCTTAAAATTTTTACCTAAAAGGAAAATAATTAATAAACTATTAAAAAGTCTAATTAATTAATAAATATGAAAAAATTTTAAAATATTTTTCCCTAATTAAGTGTTAATTTTATTCCTAAAATTAAGTTAAGAGTTTACATATGCAATCAAAAAATTTCCGATATGGTTCTGTCCCCAAAACCGACTACCAATTAGCAATATAAAGACTAAACGAAACTAGTTTTTTTCAAGCACCTTTGTGTGTTGGATTAAATTTATTTATTTTAATTTTCTAAATAAATTCGA
This sequence comes from Brachionus sp. 'Tiscar', assembly GCA_006352455.1. NCBI lineage: Eukaryota > Metazoa > Rotifera > Eurotatoria > Ploima > Brachionidae > Brachionus > Brachionus sp. 'Tiscar'. The sequence goes on from VANL01000785.1 coordinate 7,263, forward strand.
GGAGAACATCAGGCTGCTCAGAATGGAATTAAGTCCTTCTTTTTAGCCCAGCGTTAGTAAATAAAATGAGTAATGTGAAAATTTTTGCTAATAAAATAAGTTTATAGTTTTTATTTAATGAATTTTTATGGAGAAACTATTTATTTGAAATCTAAGTAGATTAAATTAATTTCTGTATTCACTCTGTGACGCTATTTTTTTTAATACCTCTACGATAAAAAAGATAATTTATAATTTTTTTTTTATTATTAAAATTTATTCAAATCTAATATTTGCTGAATGAAAAACTTTGCCTTCTTTTTGATGAATTGTATTATAAAAGTATTTTCTTTTATTTTAAAAAAATAATTTAAATCTTCAATTTTTTAAAACAAACATTTGATTATAACCTCATTTAATACGCTCGAGGTGTTTCTTAAGCTCTTTTTAAAAAGAAATTTAACTTGTCTACTATCGAAAGTAAAAAATTAAAAAAAAAAGCATAATTGGAACTGATAAATATACAGTTTTCTAATTTTTTTTTATTTCATTAAAGATATTTTAATTTGAAATTTTTGTATTAAAAAAGGGTTTCTTGTTTTTATTTCGATTTCAAGTCAAGAAGTCAGGTTTTATTAATCTAAATAAGTTTTATTCTAAACAAATAAATGAAAATGGCCACTCTAAGTAACCACGCCACTTAGAGAACAAAATAAAGAGAAAAAGAGAGAGAGAGAAATATAATAAAAATAAAATAATGTTTTTTCTTTCATTAGTTAGTAGTTAGTTTATAAATAATTTAAATATAGTGCCGTGTGCAAACTTATAAAACTACAAACAAATAAAAATTTTAAACAACTTATTTAGTGAAAAGTCCTTGTGGTATATAATAATTTGAAGAAAATTTTTCTGCTGTCTTACTAATGTCCAATAATTGATCATTTTTGTCAAAAGCATAAACCTTGTTTGTCATTTCAAAAATATTTTTCATTATTTCTATTGAGTTTGGATCATTCATAAAAAAGTGATTTGAATTAATTGCAGAATTCCACATAATGTCAAACAATTGTTGATCAGACTTTTTAATTTCTTTAAAATCGGGCAAAGTTTTGCTTGCCTCTGCTATTTTGTCGATTAAAAATGTGTGTTTTCCATAAGGAAACTGTGATTTATTGTCATTTTTTCTTCTCTTGTTTTCATTTTCAATTTCTTCATTCATTTCGTCTATATTTGGTAATCTCATCTGCTGAGTAAATACTTTAAATACCCAGTAAGCTTGTAACTCAACACCAGTATAAAACAATCCATCAACTTGACCGATCATAGCAAAATTTTTTAATTCAGGATGAAATGTATATTTATACAAAATAATTGGAAATTTATATTTTTTGGTATCATATTTTAAAATTTTTAAAATGTCATCATCTAAATAGTCAAGATCCAAGTCATATCCCGTACAAAATATTACTGCATCATATTCTTCAATTATTCCATTTTCCAAAACTGCTGAATTTGATTCAAATTTTTTTATTTTTGACTTAATAGGTTTGATTTTTCCATGTGATGCATGTTGAATATAAAAATCAGAACAAGAAATCAAAATCTCTTGATCAGTCCTGGTCAAATCTACATATAGATCTGGATGGCTTTTTTCAACGCTGGTTTGATAAGGAAATAAACTTTTAAAAATCATTAATCCTTGTTTTTTTTCTTCATCTGTCTGATTTGATTGCTCATGACTAATAGCTCTTCTGTTGGCAAATATATCCACTGGAAGAACTTTAAAATCGGATCCTGGTGAAAGTTGAAATTTTACGAGCCTTGGAACTATCAAATACGTTCTTGGAAAAATGTTTGTGACTGTTTTGGCATGACCAACCAGCGATGCTGCTATCTCAGTACCGCTTGATGAACAACCTACCACAATAACTTTTTTGTCCTTTAATAAAGGATCATTTAAACGAAATTTTGAGCTATGCATTAAAATTCCTTTAAACTCAACAGAATTTTCTACATCTGGTATCCTAGGTTTTGAATGCAGACCAGAAGCTGTAATCAAAAAATCAAATTCTTCAATTTTACTTGAATTATCTTTCATATTTATTATTTTGAGTAGCCATTTTTCGCCAATTTTTTTCACTCGTTCGACTCTTGTTTCAAATTGAATATGATCCAGCAGTTTAAATCTGGCAGCGTAGGATTTAAAATATTCATGGACGCTCTTGGAAGGACAAAATATGGGACTGTCTTCGGGCCATGGATGATCGTGAAACATCATAGTATATTTCGATATATCAGAATACATGCCTTCCCAAATTGCCATGCCATTATTGCGTGACCAAAGACCACCAAGCTGAGAAGTTTTCTCAAAAACGACTGGTTGTAAAGAATTTTCAAGAGCATATTTAGCCGATACTAAGCCAGCTCTACCAGCTCCTATAATTGCCACTCTTTTCATGCTCATATTTTTAAAATAAAATTGTTTTTTCGACTTTTACTTCTATTTAAAGAAAATTTTTCTTAACGCTAAACAGTGGATTAAATTTTAGAAAGTAAACTAATTTTGAGGTTAATATTTGATGAATATCATTAAAAAGAATGGATAATATTTGATGAAATATACGAAAAAATGGCAAGATCAGGGTTATTCAGTCGATCTAGGTAAAGGAGAGAATTAATTTTGCTTGATAAAGAATTTCATAATTTATGAATATTTCGTTGGTGCTTTTAAATTAATATTTTATTTCAAAAGTCTGAAATAAGTAAAAATTACTATTTAAAAATTTAACTGATAAAGAGTTGAATAAAATTGAAAATATTTAGTTTAAATGTTACCGTAGACTCGTGTTCACGACTCTAAGAGTAAAAGCCAAAAACTCCGCTTTTACTCTAATTGAAATTGTCTTTTACTCTATATGGCCAAAGATTGAGTTTTTGGAAAAAAATTTAAAAAAAATAAAAAATCCCATCCTTAACCCTGGAAATCTTAGAAAAAATATATTCTTGATAAAAAGAACTTTAGAAAATGAACCATTTATCTATCCGGCCTTGATTTTTTAGTTTGTATGATCGTTCCTTGAAAAAACAAGATTATCATTTTTAGCTAAATAATAATTTTTCTAAGAAACATTAACATTAGCTTTTTTTGTTTAATTTTCTTGAACAACATTAATAGCTTTCTATATAAATTTAAAAATCACCAGTCATTAGAGAAAATCGATCAAATAAAAATTAAAAGCTCTTGTAAAATTGAAAATTTTAATAATTAGAATATACTTTGTGAATAAATCTAAAACTTTCTTGCAGTTTTTCTATCTAATATCAAAAATAATACATGCCAATTTAGTAAAAAAAATTTATCACGTTTATTGAATTTTTCAGTTTTTAAGAACTTAATTAATAAATTAGAAAAAAATAACAAAAAGATTTAATGCCTCTTCAGCTTATGTTTGACGATCTCTGCAAAAAAATTTCTCTGTGATATAAGTTGACTCCCATCTACAAATGCTTTTGGATATTTGTGGGAATAAATGGAGAATAAAATTTAACCCTAATAAAACAAAAGTTGTTAACTTTGGCATTCAATTATTTAAGTCGGTTTTTCACCTAAATGGATCCGAACTTAAAGAAGCAAATCAGTTAGAATACTTAGGATTCATTATAGATTCAAATCTTGACCTTAACACACAGGCAATTATAAATTTTAAAAAAGTTCAGAGCAGCTTTTTTGGAATTTCATATCTTCTGCCTAAAAACAGTCCTACCTCTTAACCTAAATTCAAATCATTTATATATAAAACATATTGCTTATCGAAATTCAGATATGGTCTTGAGGCTCTCACTCTTAATTCGACCACAAAGGATTCAATAAATAAATTACAAAACAACTTAATTAGACAAATGTTTGGTTTAAAAGCCTACTGTCACATGTCACGAATCTTAAAAGTACTGAAAGTATTCAACTTTGATGAACTTTATCTATTTTCAAAACTAACTTTTATTGATACAATTAAATATAATTATCTATCATCACAATTCTTAAAATCTATGCTAAGTGACCCCCCTCTATTAAATTTTTTTATTCCGATTTGGTACTTATTTCCAAGCACTTTAAAATTGAAACTTCAAAAATTACATTAAATATAAACCAACTTAAAGAAAATCTTAAGATTAATCTGATTTGTAATGATGGTATATCTGATTCAATTTGGTTATGTCTTTGCAATTTAAAATTAAAACATTACAGAACTCTCCTAGATGAGCTAATTCAAAATAAAAGAAATTCATGAATTTTGGCTCCAATTTTCTTGCTTTCTAACTTTCATGCCTTTTTCAATTTATGAACTAATGTTCCTTTTTTATTTTTTAATTTTATTTTTAGGTAATAATTTTTCATTTTTTTAAAAAAACACAAAAACACAAAAAATTTTATTTTTATTTTTTTTACTTCTCCTTAAAGGAGGTTAATTCAATTCAAATAAATAAATAAATAAGTTTAGATCAGGGAATATAATTAAAAATAGCAGTTTTTTTCTTTGAGGGAGTAAGGTTATGGTGTTTGGGAAATGGATTAATTAAATCTTAATTATCTAGTTGGCTCTCGGTTCTTTCCAATTTTATGACTCATTATATAATAAGATTCAAATTAAATTTAAATTTATTATAAAAATATAATTGATATTTGATTTTAAATTTTTAATCTTAATAAAGATTTATAAAAATGTATAAAAATATATTCATTAAAAATCATAGTTTAGTAAAATGAACAATATCACCGTTGTTTATATTTTCATCAGTTTTGGGCAAAATATTAACAATCTCTTCAAACTCTTTTTCATTTTCATCTTTTATTTCTTGGTCTGATTCCTTTGGGTTTTCATTTTTGTTATTGTTCGAATCAAGTTGAGCAAGCTCTTGGGAATTTTCATCAAAATTACTCTCGGTATCGTTAATGGCTAGCATTGAATTATTTTGTTCAAGAGAATTATCTATTTCGTTTTCGGATTTATTTAATTCAATAAAATCAGAATCGTTTTGTTGCTTGGCAAAATTTATAAAGACTTGATCAAGTGTTGTTTGACTGATAGAATAATCCTTTAAGCCTAAACTCTCTCTATTTGATTCAATCTGGCCAAATATAGCAGATAAGTTGGTATGGTTAAATGGAAGAACATACTCATAGAGGTTACGATGTGTCTCTTGAATTTTTGATTGCGGAAACTTGTTCTTCATAAATTCTTGTAATTTACGCTTATCAGTTGCATCATTTAGACGAATTGATAGCTTAAAGCCATTGCCAAATTTGGTCTTTAAGTGCTGTGGACTTCCCAAGCACTTAAACTGACCATTAACCATAATAACAAGTCTAGTGCACAATGCCTCACATTCTTCCATGCTATGACTCGTAAGAATAACCAGTCGGTTTTCTTTTATTAAGCTTATAATATCATTCCAAAGGAGTCTTCTTGCTTTAGCATCCATTCTTTATAATGAAAAATTCATTTCATATGATTAAAATGCTTAAATTGATTCTTACCCAGAGGTTGGTTCGTCCAAACAAATAACACTTGGATTTCCAACCAATGCAATTGCTGTTGATAGTTTTCTTTTATTACCTCCCGAAAAATCTTTTCAAAAAAAAATTAATAATGTTCAAAAAAAATTAAAAGAAATTGCGATTTGATCATTTTTTGATTTTTCTGAAAATAAATTTGTCAAATATTTTGAATTTGATTGAATCTTAAAAATTAATTTTTAATAAAATTTCAACTAACACTTTCTTAATTAAAAACAGTAAGAAAATTTCAAATATAAACCCTTTTGTTTTTTTTTTCTCACCCTGTCAAAAAATGAATGCTTGTTTGATTGTCCCATGTTTGTGACAAATATTTTTTTATAATTTAGACTTTTTTTACACCCAAAAATCGGACGGGTTTTTTCGACTACATCTAAATCCTACATATTTTCTTTGTTTTTAGTTAAATAAATTTAAATCAGTATTAAGTTTTTTTTTAATCAAAATTCTATCATCAATAAATAATAAAATAATTTTCATTTAAAATAAAAACAAACAAGGAAAATAACACAAAGGGAAAGAAACCCTCCGGTTTTTGAGTTTTTAATACTTTAAATACTAGTTGGAATTCTGGAAAAAAATTTAAAAAATTTATTTAGATAGAAGGTAATTTTGAATAATGTTAAATTTCTTTTAAATTTAATCTAATTTTAGATTCACGTTTCGTGTTAAATGAAAAAAAAAAAATTTAATTTTATAAAACAAAATCTAGATTAATTAGTAAATTTAGTATAAATGTAAATTACCTTTAGAAATTCTATCTGCAAACACAGTTAAACCAACTCTGTACATAGCCCATTCACTAACTTGTTTTACATATTTTTCAGGTATGCCTCTGAGTCTAGCAAAAAAAATCAAGTGTTCTCTGGCTGTCAATAAAGGAAAAATAGCATCTGTTTGTGGACAATAACCAATATTCTGATGAACTTTTTCTATTTGCCGGGACACACTGTAATTGTTTACATATACATCTCCACCACTAATTGATATTTCTCCGGTTATCATTTTAAAACTTGTTGTTTTGCCTGCTCCATTTACTCCGATAAGTCCAAAGCATTCTCCTTTATTCAAACCAATGCACAAATCTTTAACTGCCGTATGCTTTTTGAACCTGTATTTTTTCCATTTCTTGTAAATTTTTGTCAGATTAACTAAACGCACATAGTCCTCATTTAATTGTTCATCTTTTTTTTTGTTGTCAACGTTCAAATCTTTTTTGATCATTTTCTTTAATCGTTTAAAACGAATTTTGCTAATATATTTTTCGTTTTTTAAATTTTCCAATATTCGCTTTCGTTCACTACGAACATCTTCATCTTCGGGCTCAATTTCCTCGGCAAGATTTAGCTTTTCCAAGTCTTGAACTGGTCTAAACCGAATAAAGAATTTGTACTGCACCAACAAATTAAACAAAAAAAATACAAAACCCTGTATGCTTAGAGCTAATAAATTTCTGCCTACATTTTTAAACTCAAATGGGTCATAATCGCCTTTTAAGCCAAAATTTTTTTTCACCTCGGAAACAGTGTACAATTCGGCCATTTCAATGAAGCCTTGACCAAGACAATAGTGAGGAAAAAGAACTATGAAAATAGGCTTGAGAATTTTATTAATTTCTTTGAGTTCTTTGTCATCTTCGCCAAGCTGACTCAACACTGTGGTAGTCATGGTTGTTACGACTCCGATAAATACATTCAAAGAAGAGCTAATAACGAAAGCAGTGCTTGGAATTTTAAACAAATAATTCAATGGATACATTAGAGGAATACAAGCCCAGCCGTAGAGTAGCATTAGCGCTATCAGACATGGTGCATTTTCTTCGGACATGTAAGCTTTAACGCCAAATATGGCGAATATAATGATGCATAAGCATGTTGGTATTATGTAATTAACTAAATCCCAGACAAAATTGCTTATCCAATAGACATATGGCTTGACTCCGCTTACAAATTGCAGTTGTTTAGAATTATTAGCTCTTTCCTCAAGAATAAATACAAGAAAACTAGCTGGAATGAATGAAAGTGCAAATATAATGCAAATAGCAACAAAAAGATCAATCATTATTCTTCTTTCTAATTGTTCAATGAATTGATTGCGAGTAAAGCTCATTGGGTGATTTATTGCAACAATTCCATGTTCGGTTGCATCTATATTTTTCTCTGTCAATTTGCTTCGCATAAAAGCATTGTTTAACACATTTAAATAAGCTACATTGGCATCGTAGCCTTTGGTGTTGTACCACAATTTTACATTATTAATTGAAGTCAATGAGCTAGAGGTGAAAAATGTTGAATTATCTTGAGCATTAAACTGACTGTTTATGAACATTAAATTGTTTAAAAAATTTGAAATTTGTTCCGAATTGAGGCCAATACGAGGAACTAAAAATTCATAACCACCATAGCGTCTTTGAAATATGTTTGTATTCAATTCTGTCTTTATGAGCCAGTCGGAAATATTTCTTCCTGTTAAATTGTATACAATATCTTTGGTCTTTAGTTTGTAAAAGTTTCGATACAATATATCTCCGCCAGCAGATGCTGGACATTCGGGAAATCCTTGAGAACAGTCACAATCTTTTGAACGCTTTGTAAAACTGAAGTTAGTTGACAAAAGCTCATTAATAAAAGAATAATTAGGAGTTGAGTTCTTAATTGTCTGATAGTCATCGAAGTCTTCACACTGTAGAAACTGATCAGAAATTTTGTTTTGATATGCTGATTTTGTAGTTGGTATTCGATGACCTTTCATGCATCTATTTCCCGCACCTGAAAAATAAATTCAATCATTTTTGAAAATATATTTCATATCAAATAGTGTTAGTTAACATTTAGATGATCTGATTTCTAGTCTTTTTTTGTTAGTACCGACCAGATTAAAACCTTTATTTATTTAATAAGTTAAGTTCAAAAAAAAATTAAATTATTAACACTATAGTTAAACACTAAATTCACATAAAATTAAATAAAAAATTTTAAAAGCTTAAAAATTAAAACAAAATAAGATTAAATTTATTTTTATGGTACAAGTAAATTTCCTAGCCTAACTCATAGTCAATTTTTTTCATCCAAAATTTCGGTTCCAATCTAACAAGACTGAGCGGGTCTAAGCGGTTATATTATCTAAATGGTCACCTCCGGTTTTGTTATCATGCGGATAACAAAAAATTTTATTAAAGAAAAATGTATAAAATAAAATTTTTAAAGTGTAACATAAAGTTTATTAATCAAGCACTTGTTAAGTGATTAGAGAAATACAACAACATCTCCTGATTGTAGGAAATATATGAAAGACTCACGTGACTTAAAACTGCATATGTCACACACTCATAAAAAATTCTAGATTCATTTTTACAATTTAAAATTTTTTTTGTTAACATTAGAAGACCTGAGGGGTTTTTTGAACCCCTTTTTGACTGTTCTTCTAGCATAAAAAACTTTCTATAAATCAGATTCATTAGATTTTTTTTGCCAGTATTTTTTTTCCAAGTTAAATGTTTTTTGCTTTTGAAATTATGAATTTTATTATTCCTAAGTGCCAACAAAAAAATTATACCGTTAAGACCTAAATGGGTTTTTTTGAACCCATGCAAATTTTTGACTATATTAAGTGAATGAATGTATCAAAATTCATAGTTTTTTTTTTTGTTTTAAAAATTCAAAACTTGTATTTTAGAAATAAAAATTTGAAAAAATGGAAAGAAAAGTGGCGCTGGCTGCTTTGGTAAATATTCGCTACGATGACTCTGGTGGTTCTCATGTTTTTTGTATTTAAAGTTTTTTTGTTGCTATTTTTTACCATATCGCCTGCTTTAAGATGAAAATTTCAAGAATTGCGTGCTAAAATTTAATTTTTTTTTCTTAAATTAAAATTCATAAAAAAAATTTTAATGTGATAACAAATTAAAAGTTTTATTAATTGTTTTCGTTCTTTTTCATCAATTTAAAAGTAGGGGTTTTTTGAATCCCGTTTAGGTCTTCTAGTGTTAATAAAATGTTTTTATAATAATCTTTGCTGGTAACTAAATTTTTCAAATATTATTTTTAAAAGTTTTTTGATAACATTGCTTGCTATCCGCATGATAACATAACCGAGTAGACCCGATCGATTGTAAATTATCGAATTACCGGGTGAGTTTTCAGACTTTTAGATTTAAATAATTTACATTAAAAATAGGATTCGGTACCGTCAATGGCGGTCACTTGACTACCAAAAATTTATGTCGATCGTTTTGATTGCCATGTGTAAAAATAATTTTTCTTTTAAATTTTTTTATGCTTAATTCTTATATCTACAAAATTTTCATATTTGAAATACTTTTAAGTTTTATTTTACCCTGCAGTCATTAAGACGACCAACAGCATTTTTTAGGCGATTAGGTATTTAGTACTAATTAAAAATGTATCAATATGTTACATAGTCATTAGTTTCTCTCCCATGAACTTAGAGAGTATATTAGTTAATTCCTAAAATTTTATCAAAATCATTTTTTGATATAAACTGGTCCAAATTATTTTATTACCTTTCCTAATAAAAATATTATTTAAAATTGATTAATCTGAGCTAAATAGCAGCATGTCTCAAGTTATAAATAATAAATTTTATTTTTATTTTTTTCTGAAGAGACAATTATCAAGCTGAAAAAGATGATCAAAATGAACAATTATCAAGTTAATTTTGAATTTTTTTTGACTAAAAAAAAATTTTTTTCCCAAAAATTTAAAATAAAATAATCATTTAAAATAAAATAGACCCAATTTCTAACTCTGAAAAATTTCTAAAAACATTTTTGAAATTCTTATAATTCCATTTGAGTGTCAAGACGCAAACTTTTGGCAATTCACTCAATCGCTGATCCCAACAATACCCAGTACTAATTATATTTGTAAAATTTTTCCAATGTAATTTTTGATGCATTGTTTTATAAAAATTTGTTTCAAAAAAAGTTTTTATTAAAATTTGTTTTTACCTGGATTTTTCATCAGAGCTTCAATTATTTGATTGATTTGATCGATATTTGGCTGAACACTTGAGTCAATTACACTATTACTTTGACCATTTTCGTTATAAAAAGTCCGATCGTATTCAAACGAAGAGCTACGACTGAGAAACATAAGATTTGGTGTTCGATAATACCATGGATGAAGTTCTAGAGGAGGTCGGTCCGATGGATCGGGAGTCAAAGTTGCCACTAATAAAGCTAGACAGACAAACACGACTGGTAGCACTATTTCTGCAAAAAAACCTTTAATATTTCTCTTAAGTCTATGAAATCGTTTAATTAGAAGAGCGTATAATTGTTGTCCTGAGGCCAATAAAGAGCTCTCTACGCGTTTCTTTGTATAATCAGAATATTTTTCCAACACTTCCGGAGTTAAAGTTTGGTTGGCTCGGTCGGCCGATTTAAATACTGAAAAATTCTTTACTTTTTTTTTAATCCGACTAAAATCGATTCCACAAAATTTTTTCGATTTTTCAAAATCATTCGACTTGGGCTCCTTGGCCAATTTGATAAAAATCTCCTCCAAAGTGGTGTCAGACAAACCAATGCTATCAATGCCCAACGTGTCCATATTTGATTCGACTTGTTGAAAAAATTTCTCATAAGTTTTAGTAAATTCGGGTTTATTTGAAATTGAAAATGTCATCTCTGATCCTATATTCTCAATTAGAATTGCATTTTGAATTCGATTTTTGACAAATCGACATAAATTGCTATCCTGCACCGTTTCCAATGAATTTATTAACTTTTCTTCTTTTTCTAAAAGTTCTTTTTCAAAGTTTTCCAAATCAATTTCTTCATTTTGATTGAGAAAATCAGTCGATGAACGTCTTGTCCGATCCGAATTTTGATCTGTGCTAAAACTGTACATAGATCTTGCGCCCGAGTCGGTTGTGTCGCTTGTTCCAGTCGATGAACGATTCGGTTCAAGTAAAATTTGATCATTAGACAACTTTCTTTTAGAAAATGTCAAATAATAACCTTGGCCGAATTTTTGCTTCAAAAAATACGAAGTTCCATGAGCAATTAGTCTACCATTAGAAATAATAGCAATTCTGTCGCCAAGCACATCAGCCTCGTCCATGTGATGAGTTGAAATAATGATTGTCCTTCCCTCGCGGTATTTAAACAACAAATCCCATATGCTGCGTCGTCCAGCTGGATCAACTCCCGCCGAGGGTTCGTCTAAAATTACCGTCTTGGAGCCGCCTACAAAAGCTACTGCTACTGAGAGCTTTCGTTGCATACCTCCTGATAAATTTTTTGAAAATTCATTTTTTTTTGCCTTCAATCCAGTGTCATCAAGCATTTTGTCCAGCTCTTTTTTGGTCGACTTAGTGTCGAGTCCTTTGAGACGAGCAAAAAACCACAAATGCTCTTTGACTGTCAATTGTGGAAAAAGAACATTGTGTTGTGGAACAAATCCTAGGGATTTTCTTATTGAGTCCATTGATTCGGTGATGTCCAGTCCTTCAATTAGAGCAGTACCAGAAGTGGGCGAGTATAGTCCAGTCAAAAGATGCATAGTGGTGCTCTTGCCGGCTCCGTTATGGCCGAGGAAAGCTGAAATTTCATTTTGGTAAAAATTTACTGACAAGCCTTTTAGGGCATGATTATTTCCTCTTGAATAAACTTTGTGCAATTTTTCAATTTGGACACCAGGCGATATTTGATCGTCCACTGTTTCTACAGACTCCTCTAGCAATTTTTTTATTTTATCATCTTTATAATTTTCTTCATCCATTTTGATAATCTTGGCCTTTTTTTTAGTCTTCAAAAAAGTTATCTTTTCAGTCAATTTATCAGCTAGCTTTTTCAATTTGGACTGGTCTTTCCTCCTAGTCGACTCACCACACCAATAGGATGGCTGTACTGGAAAGTACCATTTTCTGGCTACGCCGAACTCTCCTGGCGCAATTCCTTCAATATACCATGTCAACAGCATGTAAATCAAAGCATCCAATAACAGAATAAGAGACAAATAGTTCATGTTGAAAGGATCATCATTTGTGTATGGTGTTTTATAAAAATTTTCCCAGTTAACGCCCACATTTTGCTTTTCATATGCTGCCAGTATTTCACAGCCGTAACTAAATGCAACTGTGCTTGATAGACTGGCTAGAAATTTTTGCCAAGGCAAAATTTCATCCGAATAGTTTATCAGGACTGTGTAAGGAAGATAGAGAAGAAAATAAATTATACCGGCCACAACTGAGGCCAAATTGGCTTGGTTGAAGAATACGCTTATCAAAAAGCATTGAGTTATAGTTGCTAAAGTAAAGCATATGAAAAATACTAAAAGTGTGCTAAAATCACTATTGGGAAGTATATCTCCAAATTTGAGCACTATGCACAAAATTAGAATTATGAAGAACATTAATGAAAATGATGTGATAAACCATGAAATCCAATGGATGCCATTCGAAAGACTCATCACTCTCATAAATTCTTTGAGACGTTTTTCTTTTTCGTAAACAATATCTTTTACCAACATTGATACTGTGTATATCCAAGCCAGGACCATAAATAAGGGCAAAGTTCTTGAAATAGCATTTAAAAATTTGTCATCAATATAGCATGGATATGGCGTCATTTGACCAATAATGCCCATGTCTTGATTCTGTCCTGTTTTCATTTCGACTATGGCCTTTTCGATCATGTCTTGTAAATAAATGAAACCGTACGTAAAATAAGCATTGCATCCAAGACAATTACTTGGACCATAGTAATACAATTTGTCTTGAGTGTATGAAGTGTCATGGGTAAGTGCTGCATTCATTCTTATTTTGTATTTGACTATTTTGGGAAGTTGAGAATTTTGTTCATCATTTACGAATACTAAACCAGCCCAAAAAGACTCTTTGTCAATTAATTTTAGTCCGGTAGTGACCAATTCTTGTTCGGTTGCAAAGCCTATAAATTTATTCACTTCAATGCATTGTAAAGAATTTCGAATAAAGTAAAGCAAAGCACTGGTAAACCTAATTTGTGGTGTCATGTTCAATAAATTTAGTACTAATGAATTAAATGCTAAAGTTGTTTGATTAATTTGATTCAATTGGTTTAATATCTGGCTAGTTAAGCCAGTTAGATCGCCTAAAATTTCAGAGCTTCCATTTATTTGAGACAAAATTTGATTTATTTGAATCAACTGATTTGTTATTTGATTGTTTAAGTCAGTTGAATTAATGTTTAGGTTTCCATTTGTTTGCGATAAAGACTGATTTATTTGGTTCAATTGGTATAATAGTTGATCGCTCAATTCTGCTGTAGTTCCAAATGTAGAGACGATTCCATCAATTCGTGAAAAAGTTTGGTTTATTTTTTTCACCAATTCCTGGTATACAGGCGTATTGGGTGCATAAAGAACTTTTCCCAAAAACATGGGCTTAATTTGTCTAAATAAAAATTGGCTTCCCTCTGAAATTCCGTTTATGATTGCATAGATAGATTGACAAAAGCAGGATTTGGTCGTTGAGTTAACTAAAAATTGAGTTGATGGATCAAGATCCGCTTCGGTTCGGTTTACTGGACATTTTTTTGGGTCGATTCGATTCAAATTATTAAATCGGTTTAACAGCTCGGTGGCAAAGTCAAAGTCATTTGTTGAATTTAAATTTTCAAAGACTAATGTTTCTCTATTTGATTTAGTTTGCTGTGAATTAGGTTTTTTCATTCGTTTATCGAAAAATTTATCTGAACCATCAAGAAAATCTAAGTCTGTAGAGTTTTTTCTTAATAAGTCACTAAGGGTGCTTGTACTCATAGATCCAAAATCGAGAGATTCGATAATTGAAAAAATGCTCAATTTCGAATTTCCACATATTGAACTATAAAAAAAAAATTATTTCTTAAAATTATTAATTTTCTTTTAGAATATAATAGTTTTTAGAATTTTTTTTTTAATTTTATTTTAAAAAATTTTGAAAGGATGTTTTATCAAAATTATTAAAATAATACAAAGTCTTGAATTAAATTTTTTATTAAAGTACAAGCCAAGACTTTAACTTGACTTGCATCTACATGTGCGATCCAGTTTAAATTACAATCAAATTGTGCCTATGAAGATGCAAATAACCTTTACAAAAAATTTTAAGACTTTAAAAAAAAATTGTCATCACTCGACTTTAACCAAACCTGTCGGACTTTTTTTTTGTCTGTTAAACAAGTCAGAAGTAAAGATTTTGAGAAGCGAGCACTATGAATAAGCACAATTTCCTGGATTTGATTTAAACATTGAATCAAATGCTAAACGAGGCAGACGTAAACGTGCAAAAATGGCCTTGAAGCAAAGAACCTCTATTGGTCCAAACAATCCTGCTCTTCAGAGTATTAGTCTTGGAAATACTGTCTCTAATGAATCAGAAAACGAAATTCAAAATTTAATTCTTATAGAGCAACAACTAGAGTCAAATAATACAATTATTAAAGAACTCAATAAGCTCAACCAGTTAAATCTTCAGTCACAATAAATGAGCTAATTCAAAATAAAAGAAATTCATTATTTTTGGCCCCAATTATCTTGCTTTCTAACTTTCATGCCTTTTTCAATTTTTGAGCTAATGTTCCTTTTTTATTTTTATAATTTTATTTTTAGGTAATAATTTTTCATTTTTTTAAAAAAACACAAAAACACAAAAAATTTTATTTTTCCTTTTTTACTTCTCCTTAAAGGAGGTTAATTCAATTCAATAAATAAATAAATAAATAATAGAAAAAAATTGTTTCAAAACCTACGACAAAGCCAAGAGGCCGCCCAAAAAAAAATTAAATTAATGAAGTTTTTTTTTGCTAAAGTGTGAATTTTTTTGTTTTTATTTTTGCTATAAAAATATTTTTTTCACTATAAAATAATTAAATTTGCTACCTTTTATTTACAATTTTATTATTGTTTCAATAAATTTGCTACTGTGTTTGTAGCCATTTATTTGCAAAATTGTTATGAATAAGAATGGATAAAAATCCAGACTGGTTCGAAGGTGTTGCGTATTCATATCCAAGCACAAATCTAGCACTTGAGACCACAAACAGTGCTATTAAAAAGTTCATAATTTCAAAGAACGAGTTCCATTTCCTCAATTTTAGAGAGATTAAAGATTATTTTATTCCAAAATGAACCTATATTGGATTGTTATTGGCAAGAAACAACTGGCTTTTTGAATTTGAAGCCAAAAATATTCTATGAAAGACTGAAGATGTATTTTTATTTAGTCTTGATCATTAAGCCGATTTCAAAAAATATATGGATTATCTTGAATGGGCGAGTTTTTAATTAAGAATGTAAGCTTATTAGCTTTTTTGAATTTACGAACTCAATTTTAAAAAAGCTGGAAAATTTCAACGTGTACTTGTATTGAGTATTTTATAACCTATGTTACCTAATAATTGCAATTAGTAAAAAGCTAACAGTTATTCCAGAAGTCCTGATTCAGTTACAGGTCAAAAACCAAAACCAAGTGAGAAGAAAAAGGCCAGAGTTTAGAACTAGTACCTAGAAACTAGTACCAGAACTGAAAGATAAACCATACGTCGAGAGAAGAGAGGCTCTTGGTTGGAGTACCCTAGAAGAGAGACGCAGGCGTGGTGATCTCATCCAACTACACAAAATTCAGCATCGTCATGATCGGGTGACATTCATAAATGGGGATCAAAAGCTGGCTTCGGACGGTCTAGAAAG
>VANL01000786.1:0-23441 GCA_006352455.1 Brachionus sp. 'Tiscar'
TCGGGAAACAAAAATTTATATAAAAAGTCTCGAGTCTCGATAATCGTGGGTCTCGATAATCGAGAATTCACTGTAATGGTTTCTTTCAAACCTTAGAATATTAAGCCTGATTACAGAACATTTTTTAAGTATTAGCCCTACAAGTGTTGCAGAACAAAATTTTTCAACGGAAGGTTTAACCAAAACATCTGCTTGAATTCCTGGAAAAAATTAAATTTTGTTTGAAATTTTTTTTCAATTAAATGTTTTACAGACAGTTAATTTTTTTGTTAATTTTCATTTTCATGCGACTTAAACCTGTTTTCAAACCGGCTTCAATTTTGAGACCAAAATAAAAGCATATTTTGGATAAATTTATTTTTTTTAGACGAAGAAAATGGCACCATATTTTAGAAAGAATAATTAATTTTTTAAAAGAAATTTTTTTTTTAAAAAGTAAAAATATATTAATTTTTCTCAAAATGAAAAAAACTTTTAAAATTTTTAAAATTAAAATCTGTTAAATGCTGTAAAATTTATGCCCAACTTATCTTGAAATAAAATGGAAAATATAAAATTTTAAAAATATTTAACAGATTTTTTGTCATAAATTTAAAAATCTCGAATCTAGAAATTTTTTTTAAGTAAAAAATGGCAAATTGAAGTTTATGATCAAATTAAAATGATCATGCTCAATATTTTTCATTTAAAAAATATTTTTAATATTTATTTTAATATTTAAATTTTTTTGCAGAAACACATTTTCAAAGTTAACATTCAATGTTAAACTTAGTATTTTATAACTGCACATTTCTGCATGCAGAATTATGCACAACACTCAGATATGGTTTAACATAGTTTGTAACACATGAAAATATGTCTCTGCATTAAATTTTATCATTTCAAACACTCTTAAAAATTTTTTAAAAGAAAAATTTTGAGCAGAAACTTCAATTTGCCGTAAAAAATTTATTGAAGAAAGTCAAAGATAAAATTGACTTTACAGTAATCAATAGTAGCACCTTTAGGTTTTAGCTCTGAAGGAAACTAAATTAAATAGATTTAACCATAATTTATCAATTATAAAGATAAAAAAATCAATATTTTTTTAATATCTCTAAAAGTTTGTTTGCTTTATATCAACTTTCCAATCTTCAAAAAATTTCTATACTTTTATTCTGAAATTTTGGATCAAAAATTAAAATTAAATATATTTATTTTAAATCGATATTTTCAGCTTTTTGTTTTATTAAAATTAAATTTTTCTTTTTAATTTTTAACAGTTAAAATCAATTATTGATCTTACAAAAAAAGCTACGAAGAACTTTTTAATTTTCGAGGCAAATTTTTAATCTAAATAATTAAATTCGAGGATTTTTTCATGTATTTTACTTTCAATTACTAAATTAAAGAAGCCCTCTAATTTTTGACGTTAAAGCAAAAAACACTATTTTTAAAAAAGCTCTCAATACACTTTTTTGATCTTCAAATTTCTGAGAGAAAAATTTTCCGATATTAAATTTTAATTCTATAAAACAAATTTTATAATTTCACTAACTAAATTAATTGAGAATTTTAATGATCAAATATGAAAGTGATTAATTTTAATAAAATGATTCCAGGAATGTGCAAATAATGTGCAAAGCTATTTGATGAAAATAAAATATGGATATTTTTCTAAGTTATTTATTTATTCAAAAAGAACTATAAATAATTTTAAGAATGAATGCTTAATTTTAATCGCTTTTAATTCTTAATTTAAACATGCCAAAGATAATTTTTTTTCCAGTTTATTAGGCTTTTGAACATTAGAATTGATCGAAATGCAAGAATTCCTTTAATTAATATATTTTAATGTATATTAAAATTATTTTTGATTTCTCTTTTCTTTAAGTTTTGATTCACCTGATGTATCATTATTATTCTCATAAATTTGTTCCAAACTTACCTAAGCTCTATTATATTATTATTATATTTAAAAATAAATATTAATCAAATATTTTTATTTTTATTTTTGATTTAAAAAAAGTGAATAATCCAAAAGATCATCCAATGTTTTATTGTTTAAATTTTCATCTTTTGATAATAACTAGAATAAAAAAAAATTTGTTTTATTTAATTAAGTTAAATTATCATGGATTAAGAGGCATTTTTTTCTTTTTTTTAAATCAATTTTCTAGATCAATAGAGCTATTAAAGTAAAGTTAAAAAGTGATTCAGCTTTTATTTATTAGGAAATTTTTAAGAAAATTTAATTTTTTAATATTCTACTCTTTTTTTTTCCAAATTTTAATAGAATTTTTTTAAATGCTCATTGTCAATAGGTAAATGGAGTACCAATAAGTCATTTTTTGTTTAAAAATAATGGCCACTGTCTTTTAAAAAAATAATAATAATAGTTTATTTTTTCTATGATCAATTTAGTTTAAAAGCTAGATACGACTAACGTGGTCCCGCTATAGTAGACTTTTTAAAATGTTTTTATATTTTTTTTGGATGAGCGACCTTTTTTTTATTATTAATTAAATTAAATAAAATATTTTTTATTAAACTAAAAAGCTGCATATTGAATTTATTCAATTAATGAAATTGCTATTTTCTATTATTTTTTTGTTTTTTTTTTCTCATGTTTGATCTTAATTTTTTAAAAACCACTAAACTACTTGAAAACTCTTTATTGCGATTATGGAAGTTAATATCTTGAATATGCAACAGTAGTATGGTAAACCTCTAGCAAGAAAAATTTAAGAGAAGAGCTACTAAATTGGTTCCTAGAATCAAAAACTGGAGTTACGAAGATTGACTTGCATTTTTATTTCTACCATCATTCATAGAGCGATGCATTGGAGGTGATATGATTAAATTTTTCAAAATCAAAAAAAGAATAAATGTTTTTATTGGGGTAATTGCACCAACGCAATGAAGCTCCCTTTTTCAAACAGGCCCTGTCTGAACAGACCTCTAACAGCTGCTTACAAGGAACCAAATTTTTATGATTTAATGAATTGAATGATTTGCCTCTGGAAAACATTGAAGCTTCAATAGTAAATAAATTAAAAAAAAAAGATATGATAATTTCAAGTATAGTGCTAAAAGGACTTCATCGCCAACTACAGTACAGTGTGATCAAATATTAGAATTT
Organism: Brachionus sp. 'Tiscar'; assembly: GCA_006352455.1. NCBI lineage: Eukaryota > Metazoa > Rotifera > Eurotatoria > Ploima > Brachionidae > Brachionus > Brachionus sp. 'Tiscar'. The sequence goes on from VANL01000786.1 coordinate 3,122, forward strand.
TTTATCTTGTATATTTAAATTATTGCTAGTACTAATTTTTTTAAAGTTTAACTACTTTTTGTATTTGTACATGTAAATAGCTAACATATATGTCTTTCTAGTATTACGTCTTCGGAAGCTAGCTTATTTATTATTAGTATTTTTAAAATTTAAGCTTTTTTTTTCAAAAAAAAAAATTATTGCTTAGATTTGACTACAATTTAGAAATCGCTTCAATTCAAAAAGTTGGCTGATAAGAGATCAGCATTTTCGCTGTTTATTAAGCGTTTACAGCTAAAAATTAAATTTTTTCTTGCAAGTATTTTTATATGAGTCTTATCTCTAATTTAAATTCTAAACTACTCTATCAAACAAAATAAATTATAACTGTTAAAAAGATTCAAGTAATATTTTTTCAATTAATTTCAAAATTACTCTTTAAAAATATGTTTAGAGCATTGCATTAATAAAAATTTATAATATATAGATATGGATATGTATATATTCAGGTATAAGATTTTTATTTTAAAATAAAATTTTTCTAATTTTAGTTTAATTTAAAATAAGTTTTCTTTAGAAAAAGTTGAATCAAATTTCACGATTCAACTTTTGTTTATTCAAGGGATTTAGATAATAATCTTGAGAAAATGTTTAAATTGAAAATTTTTAAATTCTATCAATTCGATTATAGCTAATGAAGAAAAATTAGTTTTTTCTAACTTGGGTAAAAAACATTATCTTTAAAAATTAGAGTGTTTTATTTATTTTTTATTATTCCTAGAGCATTAGCTAAATCTTTTTGTTTAATGATAAGTTTAGCCCTAAGAATTAAAATGTTTCATAACTTTTTGTTTCTTTTTTTAACGAGGAAAAGCAGTAAGCTATTCTAAAAAAATCTATCGAGATACTAACACTTTTTTGAAGCTATAGTGTTACGCCAATGATTAAACTTTCAAGGCAAAATAGAGCTGCATATGAGCTTTATCTGATTAAATTTTAAAACTCAAGACCATTGTTTTGTTTGATAACTTAACTTGAGAACCATTTATATTTATAGATTATCTTTGCAAATGGAAATATTTAATGCGTGTTCGCTTCATTTTTATAGATTCCCATTTAGACAAAAAAAAATATTTCAATCAATTTAATGCTTAATTTTAGGCTATAAATTTCGATCAATTTTTCAAAAAGTGTTTATTTTAAAATAAAATTATTCTGACTTTTTATTTATTCATCTAAATAAATATATCTACAAATTGATTAAGTAATTAAAAAAGTTTCAGCTTTGTAACATTTAATTTCTTTAGAAGAAAGCGCTAAAATTTTACATAAATCATTCCAAACTGATAATTATAATTCACCTAATTGACTCTGTGTGTGTGTATTTGTGTGTAAAGTTTATTTTCTAGCTAACCTTTTTACTATTTATTTGGCTCTTCAACAATAATAGAATACTGCATTTGCGTAAAATTACGATTGCCAAAATGCTAAGTAATTATTTTTGAAAAAAAAAAACTATAAAATCAAATCTGGTTACACAATTGTTAGATTTTGTATCAATTAAGTCTGGCTTACGAGACCATATCTTGCTTGTCGATTTGCTTAACATTTTAAATGTTTGACAAGTGACAAACTAATCTTGTATCTCAAAGGTTTATTTCATTTAAAGATTTTAGTGTCATTGTCCAAAAATTGTGTCAATAGCAATCCATTGTTGTTCAACGCAGATAATTCAATTTAGAAAAAAATATTTACCAATTTTATTTAACTATCTAGGATTAAAATAGAAACATTATAAAAACAAAATTTAGTTAATTAATGAATTTTATTAGGATGCTTGTTCTAAATAAATGATCATTCTTGTCTACAATTATTTTGGTCAATGTAATCATATCTAGTTTTTTATGCGCATTAGTGTATCAAGACAGGTTAGTTGGAAAATTTTTTGTTGTTTTTTGACCAATAAGTACATCTGTGGTTCATATAAAATCAAAGGCCATAGACTAAAAAAAAATTAGCATCTATTTTATTCATTAAAATTTTTTTAAAATAAAAAAACATTTAATCTTCATTAATTAGTCAAGTAATTTTTTTTTTGAAAAAGCAGAAAGAAATTTTTATAGAAAAATAAAAATATTTTTTAAAAAAATTTATAAAAATATACAAAAAAGTTTTAAATTTTAAAATCACAAATAATAATTTTGGTTACTAGGAACTTTTTGAAATGCCATAAAAATATAATTTAAATTTAAATTCTTAGCGAAACTTTTTAATTTATAGAATAAATATTTAGCCAAAATAGTAAATACAACACACCTTGATTATTGGTTTTTGTTTTAAATTAACATTAACTTTTAAATTGGTATGAATGCTATAAAGTTTTTTTTATTGTTCTTAGATTAAAGACCCTAAAGCGAAAATCAAATTTTTGAAAATAAAACAATTTAATTTCAAAATGAAAATCATCTGTTAAGCTAAATTTTTTTAATATAAATTTATAAAACAATATATGTTGGTTGTATTAGTCGATTTTTCAACCATCCGGTATAAGCAAATTAAATTGAGATTTCCTAATTGCACGCTTCAAAAAACATTTTATTTTAAAAATTCAATCGATACACATTTGATTGATTTTAGCATCGGGTTTTTATCAGCAAGATGCAACAATTAAATGAACATCATTCTAGTATAGACTTATTTATGATTAATTTTTTATTTCAGCAATGCGTAAAATAATTAGAAAAAAAAGTAATTTAAAGCAATCACTAGGGTAGCAAAAGCAAATTCAAATTTGACAAATATTATTAATTCATTAGGGTCATATTAGACTAGTTTTTGATTAATATTTAAATTGAATTTAATTAGCAAGTATGCAGTTGTTGGTAATTGAGTGTTGCGGTAAGGGTGATAGTTACTATGTTGAAAAAATCAAATAAAGCCTTGGACATTATGATGAATGACTTGAGTAATTCATTTTTTTTGATCAGAGTTAGTTTTCGTAAGAGATGCCAGGCAAATTATTTTGATTAATTTTTTTTCGAAGCCCCAAATTTTCTAGTGACAACTAAGGGTGCAATAGCATTGAATTTTTTATTTTTTTTTATTAGACTTGTTATGTAATTGAAAGCTATTTGAAGCCTTTTAGTAGATACGAGCCAAACAATTCATTTATTATTGTTCACCTTTGCAAAAATACAACTTGCTTAATTTTGAAATTTTTAATCAGATACAATATAAATCACTAAGCAAACATTTGTTTATGGCCAAAACAGCTATTAAATTTTAATTTGTACCAACACGATTAAAAATAAAAGCTTTAGTTCAACAATTCTGTTTTTGCAACAATTTAAAATTTGATCACATTGTAATTTTGTAGTCAAATAGATTTTTGATTCTAATTAAAGAAATTTGAGTTCTTGTGGGGACCATTTTTGTGCTCGAGTTTTGTTACAACAAAAGAATTTCAAAATAAATATACAAACAGAAAAGAGCCGAAATTTCAATTAGAATTTCAATTTTCATTCTTTTTTTTTTTTAAATAAACAATTTTTGATTAAAAGTAAGTTTAAAAAATACACAATATTAAAAATTTGCTTGGCAAAATAAATACGCCCGAGGACACATTGTTAAGGATCATTTTATCTATAAATTAGTCTTGTTAGCACAAAATTTAAATCGCTCATGCATTTTAACATTAATCTCGGTCGTAAAAATAATTAATCTCAATTTTTTTTATCATCTGCTCAAGCAAAAAAAAAAAAACTAGATTTCAACAGAAAAGATTCGATTTTAGAATTTCATAATTAATATAGGCAATTTTTCTAAAACAAGTTTTAAAAAAAATATGTCTGTTATTATCCCAGATTATAAATCAGCCGAATATAAATTTTACATTTGCCAGTGTTAAAATAAGCATTTTTCATAATTTTTAAAAATGATGATAATTTTTTTTCAGATTTAACAATTTTAATTATTTAAATTAGACTAAAGAAGACACCTTTTTTCTCTGTTTGCTCAGGTCAATTGGGCAATTTATGTATTTTTTTTTTTCAAAAGTATTGCTCGAATTAATTTTTGTTTTGTTTAGCAGCTGGCTGCGATAGGAGGTCATAATATTTTAAGTAATAGACTATTTAATTTGTATGCCCTAAAGTGAACCGATGCTAAATTTCCGATTTTTTCCACTAATAAATGATTTACTAAGTTTGTTTAAGCATTTTTGGCTTCCAACAAAGCTTAATAAAACGTGTATTAATTTTAAATAAAAATAAAATGAACTTTTTATTCTAAAAAGCACTCTTAATCGTTTAGATTATCTTACTAAAACTATTCGATATTTAAATTCTCACTTTGTTATTCTTACACGAATAGCTCAATTCAGTGTTTTAATTAAAAAAAATAAAAAACAATAATCTCAAAATCCTTGAATAGCTATGAAGCTATTGAATTACGGCAGGTAATGCACGTATTGAGGCCCATTGAATCTTAATCTTGTCACGATGCGCCATTTGCCTGATACTTTATAAGCAACAAAATAGGTAATCATTTTCTTATTATTTAAACTAATAATTTAGGAATTAAAAAAAAATCAATTGACGTTAATGTCAAAATTTGACAGAATAAATCAATAATCCTGTAAAACAGGGGATCAATTGATGTTTTTATGCGTACTTAATTTGAAAAAAGCCAGGCTTACCTAATTTATAATAATTTCTATTAATTCTAATAAGATAAATTAGAGCCACTTTGGCAAAAATTATTTTGTAGGCGTCAGTGTTTTGTATCAATTTTAAGATAAAGTCAAGTCAAGTTTAAACATCGCTTAACATTAATGTCTAACTAAAATTTGAATTTAATACCTAATAGAGAACAGCTTTAAGTAAATGTTGTTTTTTCTTTTTTTTTTACTTGTTTATCTAAGTCAAATTTGAATACCTAAATTCAAGGGCTTCAAATTTATGTTTAAATTATGCGTTCTAAATTTAAAACTCGCCCAACTAATATCTTAAATTTTCTCGCTAAATGTCTCTTTTTCTATGATGCAATAGTCAATTTTTTTATCGCTAAGGATTCCTCAGTCTAAATTTAATGGATCTAAAAGGTTTTGGATTAAATTCATTATTTTTTTTCAACATTAAAGAACTCGTCAAAATACAATTTCAAAACTCAAGTACCAGTCGATCAACGTGAATTATTTTCTTTTCATTTAAAAACAGCTTTTATTTTGTAAACGGTAAAATACTTCCTAAAATAAGTAAAAACGCTGATCATTAATTAGAAAGCCTGGTTTAAAACAACAGTGATAAATTTTAAAATATTATTTTCTTTTAAACCAGCGTTGATTTGAAGAATTTTATGTGTACTAAATAAAAAATTAAAAAAAAAACTTTAGAAAAAATATTTTTTTCAATTTTTTTATAATTCTAGATAAACAGGATTTTTCTATTTTTTTTTTATTTAAATAAAAAAATTTTTCAACTAAAATTAGTTTGTAAGATGTTTGGGATTTAGTCTTTTATGTGAATGAGCGATCACATATTTTCGCAATTAAGAAAAATGTTGGATCATGCAAAAATTATGATAACGTAATTTTTTAGCTTTAAAAATATGTGAACTAAACCTATTATTTGTTAATTTATTTTTCTTTTTAGAATAAAGTGAAAGATTTAAAAAGATATTTGCTTTTTTTCATTCATATCTGAATCTGGCAAGGGGTCTTTTAATTATTGTGCTATGATTAAAAATAAAGCTTATTTTGTGCTTATGTTGACTGGTTATTTTTTTGTAATTAAAAGGTAGCCACATAGTTTTGATTTTTTTCCGTTCACAAAGCACTGTCGATGCTTGACAAAAAAATGCTCATTAACCTTTGCCAATTACTATTAGAAATAAGGCAATTTCGTATTTGAGATTTTAAATTTAATTTTTTAGCTAATCTGTAAAATTTTTTTTGTATCTAACTAATAAGAATTCTTTAGTATTCATAATTTAAGTAAATATAATCATGAAAAAATATTTTAATTAAAATATTTTTTTAGTTTAAAAAATTTTTTTTTCAAACGAACTTTTATCAACAGCGACAACTATCCTCTCCTAATAATTAAACAAATCATCAAGAATTTTATTGTTATGCAGTTATTCCCATTGAAACTATGTAAAGAAAGTTTTTTTTATTTTAGAAAAACAAACTTTTGATTTGCTAATTTTTTGAAGTTTTTCTGTAAAAATTAAAAAATTACAGAGATGAGAAAAATATTGATATTATTGCTATTATTTTTTAATTTAAAATTTATTAGTTTTTATTATTAATTTTTTTTTCTTTATAATTTAATTTTAGACGTTTAAGAAAAAAAAAAACTAGAATTTTATGTTTTTAATATGGGAAGAATTATGCGATTTAAAAACTTAGTTATTTAAATACAAAAATTTAATTTAACATGACATCACATTATCACAGCTAGTTCAAGTCTTGAAGTTTGTCTTTTTGCATCAGTAAACAATCCCAAACTGTTTTTTTGGAAGAATTATTTGATACATTTAAAACAATCGATCAGCATTTGAGTTTATTAATAAATAGATTGGGCTTTCTGTGAGAAAAATTAAAAAATTTAGATTATTTAATAAAAGTAACAAAATGATACTCGGATTATTAAATAGAATTTAAAAAACCAAAGTTTTTTTTATTAAGTTCTTAAAGATGACGATTTAATAAAAATATTTTCTTTTAACATCATGGCATGTTTAATTTAATAAATTTTTGAATTTAAATTTTCATTTTTTAAGTGAAGATTTTTCTTTAAAATGATCAGCTGGCTTTAACTGTTAAATTTCTCTTTTAGACACTTTAAAAATAGAATGGACAATTTTATTAGGCTATCTGAAATGTAATCTAAGAAGATCACTTTTAGAAAAACTTAAATTCACAGTTATTATTTATATCAAAGTTAGTTTCAGATTAAAATTTAAATTCATTAATTAATTGTATTTTTTCTTAAAATTGTGGGTTTAAATTTTTTAAGATATTTTTCAATATTTCGAATGTTAAATTTATAAATAAAATTAGACTATTTTTACAGCTATTCCTTGATTGAATTGAAGTTTCATGTATTAGTAATTGATTCAAGTCTAAAATTTAAAATTAAAAAAAAAAAAAAAGAAATTTTATGTTCATTTTATTAAGTTCCATACGAATAAAACAAAAAAATGTTAAAGAGGAGAAAAAAACATCAGTTTAAAAATAAAAATTTTAAACAGCTTGAAATATTGTCTATAGTTTGACATAACTTAATTAAATAATAAACGCGAACCGTATCAATATCAAAAACCTATTATTAAATGTAAATTAAAATTTTGTTTCCTTGTATTTAGAATAAATTAAAAGGATGAATAAAATCAAATAGTTTTTTTTGTTGCTCTTGTTAACTGAAAAAAATTGAACAAGGACCAAAAATGTCTAAGAAAAATCGAAACAGATCCAGAAAACAAAGAAAACAGGCTAATCAAAAGAAAAAATCGATAAATGGAATGGGGTCGAGCCATCAATTCAATGAGCACAATCAAATTGAAATAATTCAAATTACAAATGCAAATAATCCAATATGCAGAATGAATGATGAAAATTTTGAGCCATTGAGGCTCTCCAAGTTGAATAGCTTCAGAAAATATAAACCCGATTTAGACGAGAATGCTCATCTACTTATAAAGATTAAAATAAGCCTATTTGACTCAATCCGTCGATTCGATATTCCATTTATAGATTTATGCATGTCCAAAATATACTACAGATTTGACTTGATCCTAGATCTTCTTGTTTTAATTCCATTCATTTTTACCAAAGAAAAAATGTCTGCGTCGAAAGCCAAATGCGAAAAAAAAAAGCGACCAGGCTATATAATTGAAAGAGATTGTCACATATTCGGTGGTTGCGTTGAAGAAGAAGCCCAGGACGAATTTTTTATTTCATCAGGTGCTGTGTATCAATCTTGGCCTTATGTATACGAGCCTGGATTTAAAATGACTCCTTTGATTGAGTTAGTTGACTGGCCCTTGTCCAAGTCGGTTGATAGTGTTTACCTAAACGAGTTAAATGTTGAATATGATGAAGAAGATAGTCTAGTGGAGCATGAAATTTTGCCCAGCTATTCAATTGAAAATTTTGGAATAAATTTAATAAATTGTAGTCAGAAGAGGAAAAAAAAGAAAAATTGGAATGGTTCAGCTGATAGCTATGATTCTTCCACTGATGAATGTTTTTATGAAGATTCTGATTCGGACGACTCCGAATCGATTATTGCTTACAAGCAAAGACACGCTATTGGTTTGAATTGCTTTGATTTAGAGCTTAAAAATATTCACAGTGATTTACCCAAGTTTCGTTCAGCAAGCCGCAATCATATCTCAAAAAACAAAAGAGTTATGTTTTTCAGCCAAAAGAGATGTGATTTGGCCGCAGACAATTTTTGTTCAACATGTTCAAATCAAGAATTTTTCTCGTTCAAACGAGACAAAATGGCCCAAGCTCATAAATTTTCTTTTTCTTCCGATAATTTAGTTTTTTAAAATGAGTAAGGTTTCGGTTTTATTTTTCTCTCTATTTTTTTGAAACATTTGTTTTGTAAATATTTAAAATAAATTGAAATTATTAATATAAAGAGTGGGCCACAAATATTTTTTGTTATTATTTAAATAACTTTAAGTATGTGTGATTCGAAAAAAAAAATTTTTTGTAAATCACACACATACACACAAAATTCTTTAATCAAGAATTTCTAAATTTAAGCTAAAAAATTGCAGTGAATTCTATTTTTGTAAATAAAATTTGATAATTTAAATTTTTCTTTTTTTACAGTTATTTTAGAAAATTTTGATTTTTATCAAATTTACCATGAAATAATCAAAACTTTTGATATTTAAAGCAAACTTGTTAATTTTTACAAAAAAAAAATGGAGATGATAGTTGGAGCTGTTAATAGATGATGATTTGTGACATCTCTTGTCAACAAAAAAAATATTTATTGTGGTATTGTGAATTTCAAAACCAAAAATAACAAAAATTCTGCATTATGCTGCAGTATTTTTTTAAATATATTTTATTTTAGTAAATTTTTATTTATCAAAAACAAAAAAGTTTTGTTCTTTTTGTTTAATTCACAATACCAAAATATTTTTAGATTAAAAAAATTTCGAATCATTGACTTGAATTTAAAATAACACTAATTTAAAGCTAAATATTATTAATGTTTTAATTTACAAAATAAAATTGTAAAATATTCCTAACTGGTGAAGGAGAATCAGTGCTGACCTCCTGATAAATATTCAACCACCAAGTAAAAGAGTAATACAGTCTTGGATAATTTACACAGTGGAAACCTTTTCGGCCATACTAAGATCTTATGGCTTGCCACAGAAGATAGTTAACTTAGTAAAACTCTTCTAAGAGAAATATGGGTGTAGCGTGATATAAAAAAGACAATTTGAGAGCTTCAAAGTGTGTACAGGAGTCAGACAAGAGTTCTCTCCCCAACACTTTTCCTAATACTAATTTACTATTTCATGAAAAAAACAGCTTCCTGTGCGAGGAGTACACAATGGGGATTAACAACTAAACTTAAAGATTTAGACTATTTCTAATGGCGGATGATCTGGTGCTAATATCGACTTAAGAGGAAATCAAAAGTAGTGACCCTATGCTTCACAAAGATTGAATAAGGAGAAAAAAATTCAATTATGATGTTTGTTTTAATTTTAATATGTTACCATCTTAGTCAGCTGATTTTTGAAATTTTTCAACTTACAATTGTTGGATAATAGTTTCAGGAGCCAATTTATATTATGAATTTCACTGAGACTTATAATATTTTGCAGATTAGCTAAAATAAATAGACGATTAAAATGAATGAATAAAAATTTTGTAATTCGTTTTTATATGCTTACTCACTCCTTGTGGAGCATAGGAGGTGCTCATTTTATTACTTAATACATTAAGAATGCATCAACTTGATTATCTTAGAGGTTTTTACTGATTCAAAACCATTTTAAACCCTTAAATATGTCCATTTAGTATGGGACAAATGTAAAGTTCTTTTTTTAAAAAAAATTAAAAAATTAAAGTAATTAAATAAACGAAAAATTATAATTTGCATAATTCACAAAAAATTTATCTACTGTTTTTTAATTCTTCTCTCTTAGACTCGTTTGATACTTTTAGTTTTAATATTGCTAACCACAATATTTCACATCTTTTTTACTTTAAAGAAATCATTATTCACTCATTTTTGTTGATTTTTTTTCTCAATTTAATTTTAAAAATAATTTTTACAAATTTTTTTTGATTTATTATAACTTATTTTAGAACAGTCTCTAAAATTTATTCTTAATTTTTATATTGCTCCGTAGCCTCATTTTGAGTAATGCACTTACCATTTTGCCCTTTAAATTAAATATAAAAAATAAAAATTATTAAATAATAAATATTATTTGTCAAAATATCTGAAGGGACTGTTCTAAAGTTCTAAAGGAATGAAATCGTTCCTCGAGAATTAAAAATCAGGTTGAAAGCATCTAATTTTTTTAAAATGTGACTGTATTGTCCTTTGTGATACATGTAATTACACTTGGGAAAAAATCTAAAAAATCCAAAAATAAAATTTTGTTAATTTAAATTTGTCATTTTTTAATATAAAAATCATTTTAATTGAACACAAAACATAGAAAAAATATTTATACTTTTAATTTTTTTAAATTTTCAGTTCTTGGAAAAAATGAATTTTCACGCACTTATGGTAATTAAATAATAATTAGAAATTTTAATGTCAAAATATTTAAAGACTTTTCAAGGATGAAGACGAGCTAATGAGCTGCGAGCCTCGAAAACCTAATGCTTCAGAATTCGAACAACTAGTCAGTTCATTCATTCCAAAGCGTTTCTTTTCAGGTTGTTTATTATTCTAAATAATATTTCTTAATTAATAATTAAATTTCTATAAAGGAGTTGAATACATAATTCAATTCAAACAAGATCCAAAATTTCTTCGCGGAAATAAAGCTATTCTTAATGAGTCCTGCTTCTACTGCAAATTGTGCTTAAGTCGTCTAAACAAGCACTACCTTTTGCCCCACTGTGCATCTTTTATTCACTTATTTCGCTATTTTGTAATTTGTCTTTGATTAATTAATAAAATTAAGAGATTTAGTTTAAAAAAATTAGAACCAAATGTATCCAATAGAGTATGATCGCGTAATAAATCCAAGCAATTTAAGAGATTCAATTGAATATGTAATAAAGTTGTTGGAAGTAGTTTCAAAACGTCAAACTGATATGGATCAAGTACCTGAATTGGTGCTGCTGGACAATTTGGAAAGCAAATTTCGGGAATGTAAAGTTTATTTTATTTTTTTTTAATTTCAAATTAATATTTAAAAAAAAAAAAAGTTACTGAAAATTACTCGAAACGTAACAGACCTGTAGATTTAAAAAATGTTAAACTAAACGAATTGAAAAATATGAATTTAGATGATGAAGATAGGGTTTTAGAAGAGCAAAGAAAAGAAATATTGAGAAATAAGAGCTCGTCTCATAACCCGACTATACAACATTTGATTGACTCGAACAGAGACGACTTCATGTCAATGCCAACTGGTCAAGAGCGATTTGCTAATCATAAATCTTGTTTAAGACCCAGAGAAAGAGGATCTATGCGAAGTAGTAATATGGTTATCAAACAAGAAAAGGATAGTTGCATGGAAGTTGAATCACAACCTGATAACAGACAAGATAACAGAAATACTGGAGCGCAAATATTTCAAAATGAAGCTGAAGAAGTTTCAGATGATTATTTAAGACAATTAGCCACTAGAATAATGACAATCATTGAGACAAATAATCTAAATTTTGATGATGAATTTATAGATTCTTGCACCAAATATGCTGAGTTGCTTATCTACAAAGAATACATTAATATTGAAAATATGGAAAAATTACAGACTTTGTTCATGGAAGATGATTTAGCTGAACCATCGACTGAAAACAATGATAGTCAAGATGCACAAAATTTTGAAAATAGTGTTCAAAATTTAAAGCTATCTCCGAAAATTCCCGAAGAACCAACCGAGCAAACAATTCAAAATATTAAGCAGTCACCAAAAATACCAGAGGAGCCAAATCAGAATGTAATTGAAAATTTCAAACAATCGCCTAGAGTTCCTGAAGAACCTGAGCTAGAGTCACAAAATGATGACTGTGATCTTGAGTTCGAACCAAATGAGCGATTTGTTGATTCATCTTTCATTAAAACTGAAAGATACTAAAATAAAAATTTAAATTTAAATTTTTTTGACCAGTAACGTAAGCATGTAAATAAATTTAATTGTTAATTTATAATTGTTAATTTTTTCTTTAAAGTTAAGCTTTTGATCAAGCTTTTAAATTTATTTGTTTTTAATTAATTTAATTTTTATTTATTAGACTATGTCTGGTATCGATGAAATATTTGGTAGTGGCTCTGAAAATGGTAAGTTAGATAAATTTCATTTAAAAAATAAATCACTTTTTGACTAAACTTTTATTTGAATTTTTGTTTATTTTTAATGTATATTATTGATAATTAATGTAAATAAAAAATAATTTTACTTTAAGCTGTAGATTCACCAAACTTTTCTTTAATTTCTTTTTTCCCGAATAGTAGTAGAGAAAGAACACAAAATAAAATTAAAAAATTATCTTTTTTTATTTTGATTTTTTTTTTACTAAGTCTAGCAGAAATAATATCTAGTGAGGAATTTGTAGCAATCAGTGCATAGCTAAGGTTAAGTCAGAACGTCAACACCAAGATCCAGAAGAACATGTCCTTTAAGAATAGATCACCCGAAAAAATTTCATCTAGTTTGGATAGTTGCTGAATGGTTAAAAGACTGCATTAGAAGGCTTGGTATTAACATTATGACTCAATCTTATCTATGCAGTGATTGTAACAAATTTCTTACTAGACATTATTGGTACTAAGACTTGGTTTTTTATAAAAAATGATTGGTAAAATCTGATGCTCTTTCAGAAAAAAATTGTTAAATTGAAATCAGAGCATGGCTCGCATCACCACATCATAGTAAAGTGTTAATTGTAACTAAAAAAATTCCTAAAGTTAAATTTTACAGCATATATATATGAATTAGCAAAGTCATCGCTAATTTTAATTAATTTTATGGGTGCTCAACTTTGGGAAGGTATAAAAGTAATATGAAAGGTATTATAGATTAACCAACAATATTCCATTGTAAAAAAGCCATCTATTGAAATAAAATAAAGCTTATAAGATCAACAAAAAAAATTTTATTTTCTACCCGCCAGTATCTTTTAAACTTTGATATCAAGTCAAGTCAAGTCATTGACATAAGATATTTTTTTTAAAGTTAAGTCATTTAAACTGACTAATATATGAAAATGCTTTCTTTAATAAAATAATATCTTGCATATATTATATTTATTCAATCATTTGGTATCAGATGATATCATCTGGGTTAGGATATAGAATTTCAACTAATATCAACTATCAGCTGAAATCAGTTTATATCATTTTTTTAAAACTTTACTCATATCAAATGATATCAGTTAATATCAGGAAGAATAAAATTATTTTAAATTAAAAATTTTTTTAATTAAAATTTTTTGCTCTTACACAAATATTTTTACAAATAGAAATTCATTTGAATTCAATTTTATTAGATGATATCAACCGGTGAAAGCAAAAAAATTATATTTACAAATATGATATGTCAATGTAATTAATAACATGATTTAAGTCTTTAGTTATTGATAGAATCTGAAAAAATTTTGCAATTTCAATACCGATTGAAATTGAAATTAAATATTAAATGCCATTTTAGTTAAAAAAGATGAAATGAACTAACTATTTGGCACTATGTTACATTACTTTTAAAAATATGTTTTATTTAAGTTAATTGTATTAATCAAAGGAAAAATAAATATTTTTTTTTTTTCAATTTGAATTTACATTTCACAGAAGCTGAGGTTAATTTCTTAGATTAATTTGTAAACATAGTAAAAAGAAATTTGAATTGAAGAGAGTGAAGAGAACAATGAAAAAGAACAAGAGGAGATTGAAGAGCAAGAACAAGTTGAAGAGGAAGAAGAAGAAAATGAAAGCAATAATAATGAAGAGAATGAGCAGGGATCAGGAAGCGATGAGGATATAGTGAATAAAGCTCCGAAGGCCGCCGCCGAAGTGTTTGGAGATGAATTAGCAGATTTATCTGATAGTGACAAAGAAGAGCAAGATTTAGAGGAAAAAGTGGATGAAACGCATGAAGAGGAAGAAGCAGAAGAAGAAGAGGTGGAAGAAGAAGAAGAAGAAGAAATAATAGATATCGAAATTCCTAGAGTCAAAACCGATTTAGGTAATGAAGTACATTTTGTGAAGTTACCAAATTTTCTTAGTGTCGAACCAAAACCATTTGATCCGGACACATACGAAGATGAAAATCCGGCCAAAAGTGACACTCTAGATGAAGAGGGCAAAACCAGAGTTCGACTCAAAGTTGAGAACACAATTCGTTGGCGCTACGAAAAAGACTCTGATGGAAATTTAATGAAGCAATCGAATGCTAAAATTGTCAAATGGTCTGATGGTAGTCTTTCACTTTATCTTGGAAATGAAATATTTGATGTTTACAAACAATCAATACAAGGCAATCACAACCATTTGTTTGTGCGTCAAGGCAATGTTTTACAGGGTCAGACTGTATTTAGAACTAAGTTAACTTTTAGGCCTCATTCAATTGATTCAATGACGCATAGAAAAATGACCATGTCTTTAGTCGAATCGGGATCAAAGACAAAAAAAGTTAAAATATTGAACGAATTGAGCAAAAATCCGGAGAATAAACGTTTGGAGCTTTTAAAACAAGAAGAAGAAAAACTCAAAGCAGCGTCAAGAAGGCAAAATCAACAGAGGCGAATGAGAGAAAAGTCACATCAAAAAGGTCTGTCGGCTAAATATCTTGAAGATAGATACAGCGATGATGACAACGGAATTTCATTGTCCGAAATAAAGAGTAAATTCAAGCGTGGCTCTAGAAATGAAAGCAAAGTGTCTATTTATTCGTCAAGTGACGAATCGGACCGCGATAGACGATTGAATAAAGCCAAGCTAAATGACTATCAAAGTGATGACTATGAGAGTGAAAGCGATTATGGTGATAGACGAAAGAGCTCGTCTAAAAAGAAAAAGAAAAGAGTTGTCACTGAAGATGATGATGAGTAATCTGAATCCAAGTACCAAAATTTCAAGATTCGATGTTTTAAAATTATTGTTACATTTATTTGAAATTAATTTGTATAATAAAAATAAAAATTGTTTAAATTTATTTGATAAACGTAAATAAATATCTCAAAAATAGAGTTTCTTATTTGATTTAACTAAATGTGATTGTGAAATTTTATTTAAAACTTTCAAAAGTCTGCAAATTGTTGGGGAAACATCAGTTGTTTCATCTGTAGTAAAATTTTTTGAGCATTGGAACAAAAGTTATAAATTTTTTTTTTTAAAAGTCGATCTTTCGCCTTCATTCTTGCTTCTCCCCACGCTATTCCTATTTCGGTGAGCTCTTTCGTGATTGTTGACCTCCATGTTACTGCTGGTCGTCATACCTTGCGTCACCCTTGATATGAACACTGAAGGGCTCTTTTTGCTATTCTTGTTTCTTTCATTATAATCACATGTCCTAGCCATCGTTGTCTTTCACTCTTAATGCATTGACTTCTTCTATCTTCTACTGCTAGTGGAGCATAAGGCATCCGCACGTCCCCTCTATTCTACCCTACTCCATCTACCATAGCGACAATTTCTGCTTGTCCCCATGTGAGTTTCATCTCTCTCAGATCTCTTTCAACTGTTCTCCTCCAGGTCAACTTTGGTCTTCCAGCATTTCTCTTTCCTTGAGGTGTCAAAAATAGTGCAACTCTAGGAATTCTGTCTGTTGACATTCTAAGAACATGACCAAGCCACTTAAGTCGTCTTTTGCGTATAATGTTTCGGATTGACTCGGACATTGATCTGTTGTACAGCTCCTCATTTGTAATAACTTTCGGACAGAAGATTCTTAAAATTTTTCGTAGGCAATTGTTATGGAATACTTTGATCTTTTATAGATCACTGTCAGTCATTCTCCAGCATTCAGATCCATACAACAATCCAGATTTGACCAGACTACTATAAAGATGTAATTTAGTCCTCATTCGAAGAAATGACGATTTCCACATATGCCTTAATTTGAAGAAAGCAGTTCTGGCCTTCGTTAATCTGTTTCGAATGTCTAGTTCGGAGCCACCATTTTTGCTAATCACGCTTCCTAGGTATGTAAAGCTGTCGACGCATTTAAGATTTTCGTCTCCAACAGAAATTGGTGCATTGAGTTTTTTGTTTATGTACATAACTTCTGTTTTTCGGGTATTTTTCTCTAGGCCAACATATGCAATGTTGCGTTTCAGCTTCTCGGTCTTTTCTCTCATATGGCTCTCCATCAGTGATATTAGGGCAATATCATCCGCAAAATCAAGATCTTCGAGATTTTCCATCCGACCCAGAAGCATTCCCCAGTAAATGCCAGATCGCTGTCCTTTAGTACTTCTCCTCATTGCAAAGTCGATGCGGGTCAAGAAAAGTAATGGAGAGAGAATGCATCCCTGACGAACCCCTGTCTTAATTTCGAAGTATTCTGAGGTACCCTCCTGCAGGATCACGTTGCACTCAAAATTATCATAAAAAAGCTTTATAATATTTACGATTTTCTGAGGGATGCCGGACGATCTAAGCACGGCCCACAGGGTTTCTCTGTGAACACTATCAAATGCCTTCCTAAAATCGATGAAGTTGACAATAAGGGGTGCGTTCCATTCAATACACTGTTCCCAATGTCACGCAGTGCAAATATCTGATCAATGCATCCTCTTCCTCTTCTAAATCCGACTTGTTCCTTGCGCAAGAGTTTATCAATCGAAGAATATATACGATTGAAAATAATTCTGCAGAAAATTTTACTTGGAACTGAAATTAAAGCTATTCCACGCCAATTATCGCATTTCGAAAGATCACCCTTTTTCGGTTTTCTAACGATATATCAATGCATTGACTTAATGGCTGTGAATTTGTTCTTGTATAAAGTTCCGCATTCGACAATGTCCCAAGCCAGTAAGCCTTAAGAACTGTTTTAATTATATCACGCTACACTCATATTTCTTCTAAAAGAGTTTTACTAAGTTAACTATCTTCTGTGGTATTCCGAAACATCTTAGTATTGTCTATAAACTTTCCTCTGTGTTTAAGAACAATGGACAGAACTCGAAACTTTGTTCAATGATGTTTTATCAAACCAAAAATCTGATCTATCTTGCTTGCATTTGGTAGGAGTTTTATACCACCCCAATTGTCACCTATCTTGACTACCAATCCTCTGGTATTGTGTCTTGCCATTAAATATTCCTGAAGATATCTTTCAGTATCAGCTATCAACATTTCTGCCGTGAATCCGTCAAAAAGTCACAAAGAAATCAACGATTTTGACATTTCATATTTACTTAATTGAGATTTTACATTACTCTTTTAAAGATTTTTTATTTAACACTCAAACACCGGAGGAGTTTTTTCGGATCTTTTTACTTTATCTTTAATTTGTATTTGCTTAAATAAACGTTACCCATTTTTTAAAATTTTATTTCAAATCAGATATTTAAAATCAAAAAATATTTAAGTTAATTTATATTTTTGCAAAATATGCTTATTTTCATGGAAAAAAAATAAAAAATAAAAAGTAACTCAAGGGGTCCAAAAAACCCCTCCGGGTTTTGAGTGTTAAGTTAATTTTAAAATAATTTTTTTACTTAAAAGCACTTGCGATACTATTTTGACATCTTTTTAATGCTTTCTTTTAAACTATCATTTAATGATACATACAAAAAAAACTTTCTCAATTCCTTTAATTTAATAACTTTTTACATCATTATTTTTTTTTTAATAATTAATTTAAAATAAAAGCATTTTAACAAAAGTTTTTATCTATCATTTAGTAGTAGTGGTTGGAGTAGTGGTAGTGGCACTACTATATTTGATTTCTAAGAAGAGGCTGTTCAGTCAGATTACTTTAAACACGTGTAGCCTGTCACTCTATTTTACAAAATAATTTTTTTTTTATCTTAACCTTTTTTATTTTTATATTTGATTTATTTTTTAAATTTTAATTTTAATTTAAAGAAGCTTTGTTCAATACAAACAAACAAATAAATGATAAATCTAATTTTTTTAAAAAACATTTTTAAAAATTAGCTTTAAAAGATTTTTTTTTAATGAGAGTTTAGTATAAAGGTTTTTATACAGAAGATCTTTACATATGAAAGCTAAATTCTGTTAATTTTATTCTGTCAACAAATAAATTATTTTAAGATAGCAGTAGACTCAAAATTCTATGATTATTTATTTTTATTAATTTAATTTTCATTCCTTGGATACCAAAAAAAAAATTTCCTTTACAAATTTAATTATAATTAATTATTGTTTCTTTTAACCAAATGTGAAGATTATTTATTTGTTTATTAATAATTATTTTAAGTTTTAATAACATCTGATGCAATATAAATATAAATGAACACAATTTAGCGCATCTTGAAAGATAATTCAGGCATCAAATATTAAAATAAAAGCGTGTTTAGCCAAACGTATGCCACTATTTTGCCATTAATAACAGTATTATGAAGAAGACATTTTATTTTTTTTAGATGCAGATGTCGTATATTTCAAAAAAATCACCAAGGATACATTAAAGATGTATTAAGCATGTTAATCTTATTCTCAATTAAAAATCACTCTTTTAAATAATTAGAGCCATAAACGCTTAAGATTGCTGAATTACTTTTTCATTAATAAATATTGTATTGTAAATTAAAAAAAATTTATTGATTGTTTGCTATTAATAATCAATTTGGAACTTAATTAATTTATCTTTAATTTATAATGCTTAATTTTAAGAAAATGCTTTTTTTTAAAAAAATTGATTAATTGTAAATATGTTTTTTCTATAGATTTATATAATTTAATGAGCTCATCACGACAATCATCTGCTTCTTCGATCCGCTCGATCTCTTCCATAAAACCCAAAATTCCACACCAATTGCCAAAGATATCAGCAGCTAAAATAGAAAATGAGAACCAAGTTTCATTCGCAACTGACCTCAATGAACAAGACATTAAAGATGACAAAGCTTTTCAAAGATACGAGATTATGATGAGACAATTGAATGAAATATCGGCTAAGAAAAATCAAATTAAAGATACTAAAAGAGTTCCAAGTGGAAAATTGACACCACTAAGTCCAACAGCTAACAAATGCAGAAAATTAAATATTCAAGTGACAAAAATAAATGATAAATGCACCGAGAATGCTATGTTTGCAAAAAAAAATAGACTGAGTCCTTTGAGACAGGATGAGAGTGATTCAGAAGATAGTGGTAGTGATGCAGATTTTAGAAAAAGTCTTAAAGCTCCAAATGAGCTTTTACAAGAATTTTTAGTATATGTTATGGAAAAAAAATGGGAAGACGCTCATAAGCTTTGTTCTTTTATTTTAATGTATGAACCAAATAACAAAACTGCTAAAGAATTTTTGCCTTTAATTGAATCAAAATTGAGTGAATCAAGTGAAGATGATACTGAATCGAGCGAATCAAGTGATGAGGACGAAGACGATGAGGAGAATGATACAGATAATGAAAGTGATGAAGAAGAAACCGATTCTGACCAAAACATTGATTCCGGAAACGATAATTTAGTAGATAATAACCTAACTTAAAACATTATTCAAATGTTAAATAGTCTCCGTTTATTAAATTTTTCTTATTTTAATTAATAAAATTTTCAGATAATTTCAATTTTACAACCATATTCTTAGTCATTTTAATTACAATGAAAAAAATTGTTACTTAAAAAAGCTTAGATGTACAGTACAATTTAAAACTAACTTGTACGCCTTTTGCTGCTCTGCTCTTACTTTCTTCTTCGCAAAAAGCTTAAAAAAGAAAAAAAAGAAAAAAGAAATTTAGGGATTAGAGGATAGGAATAAGTATGTGAATAAGCAGTGAAAATAGTGAAGATTTTGCAGTGAATCAAGATGCAATTATACAAAATTCAAAATAAGCAACTTTTGAACCTATTTGTCGGAATGAAAACAACTAAATTATAATTATAGTTTTATCCTTAAATTTAATGTTAATTGATTGATTCTATAAAAAGGGATTGATTGTTTTAATTGGTAACTAAACACGCCTTTACATGAGAAACTT
>VANL01000787.1:0-23416 GCA_006352455.1 Brachionus sp. 'Tiscar'
CCATCGATAAAATTGTGAAGACCTTCGCCAAATATTATAATCCAGGCTACCGGAGCAATTGTGTGTTCCAATTCAGATTGGTCTAGATGAGCTTTTTCAATTGCTTTTGGAATACTCCCAATAGAAGACTTGGTCAGTTTTCTGCTTAAAGCATCACTTTCAGTTTGGTAAACATATTCATAAGAAAAATTATGATCAAATTGTTTATTTTCATCATTAGTTATATGATTTTTTACCATTGGCTTTAAATAATTTAAGTATAAACATAAAAATAAAAGAATTAACAAATTTGTTTGTTCAAAAGTCGAAAATTATAATACCGTTAACGTTAGATTTCTTAAAGCCCACCAACTTGCTTTTAGTTGATTCAAAAAACTTTTATTTTGATAAATTCAATTTAAAAAATTTATTGTTAATTTTTTGAGTTGCCAAAACCATGTTGGTGAACTTTGTGTATGCGATTTCAAAAAACAAATGTTTATGGTTTCTTCTTATATGATACTTTTTATTTAAATAATTTAAAAATATTAAAAATTTTAAAACAAAAAATAAATAGACTTTTGAACAAGAATTAAGAGAAAAAATATACTTTAGATTCAACGCTAAATTTGCTTTTTTGCTTCTTAATTTTTTTATGCTTTTACCATGAAGTTTAATTAATTAGGTTTAAGATATTAAAATTATTAAATTATTAAACCTTTCGAAATTGGATGAAAAAATTTAAAACTTGTTCAACAATGAAAAAAAAATACAATCCTCCACTAATCACTAAACATTTCCACAAATATTTGTATTTAAAGTTATAATTGATGTCCTCATCAATTCCAAAAGCCTTTTTTGATATTTATAAATAATTAATTATTTAAAACAAAGTCAATTTACCTGTGGAATCAAATGAATAAAACCGGTTCCACCAAGAGTTCCCACTGCAAGTGAAATTAGAAACATCAATATTCGCTTATAGTATTTGTGTTTGGTGAAAGGAATTAAAAATGCACCACAAAAACTTGACAAAGTAATAGCACTTGTTGAAATTATTGCGTAAATCCAGACTAGAAAAAAAAAAATGAATTTTTTCTTTTATGAGAAAGAGTTATGGCATTTATGAATTTTTTTAAAAAAAATATAAATATTTTTTTAAAATCAAGTCTTGTTTAAGCTATTAAATTAAAGTTTAGTAAAAAATTCTTCCTGCAAAATCTTAAAAAATCTGAAGACCCCTGAATATTCAATATATTTAAAAATTATTTTAAATAAATTTTGAAATATTTTTACGTAGACTAATTCTAGACTTCATAAACTATGTATAAGCTCAATAATTCTTTGATTTTTTTTAAGTTTCAAACTTTTTTATAGAATTTTATAAAACTTTTGCAAAAAACGTTCAAAAAAAACAGACTTTTTCACAATAGTTCTAGAATTGATAATAAAAATTTTTCTAAAACCTTTTAATTCATGCTTTTTATCTTTGATCTCAATTTCGTTGTGACACAATTCACAACCTTCATTAAACATTTGATTCAAAATAATTCTTTTCAAAACCGCGAAGTTTCTAGTGATGTTGATTGATTTAGTGATATTTTTGATACTTTCGAAATCAAAACACTAAAGATCAAATATTATTATTTAAAAAAAAAAAGTAATATCTAAAATTACTGTTTTTTCTAGTTGAATATCTAAATTTCTATGAGTAATATATTGAGAATTTTTTTCAAATTCGTTTAAATCATCTAATTCAAAGTATTCTCTATTCAAACATTTGTAATTTCTCTGTAGTAAAATTGATCTTTGTAAATTTTTTAGGTCATCATCCGTCTTTATATTTTTTAGAAATTTCTCCTCCGAAAATAAGAAAAATTCATCGTGCTTTTCTATTTGATTTGTATTGACCACCGTCAATAAAAGGCAAATTAATACCAATATTTTCATTTCAATATGAGTTTTTATGATTATACATACAATGATTTTATCTATGAGAGAAATAAGAGTATACAAAAGCTAAACATAAATTAAACTTTCTTAATTTCTGATCATCTACCACTGATCAATAAAAATAAACAATTAATTTTTAATTTTAAATAAAAATAATATCAAGCTAAGAATTTATTAAACAAAATATAAAAGCTTAATAATTTCAAATTATACTTAAACATAAAAATATTAAAATACTTTTTAACGCCTGTAATTTTTATAAATATTATTTTTCTTAAAAAAAAACACTAATAACTCTCGTTTTTTATCTATTTAATCTAAAATTCGAGAGCTGTTGAGATAAATTATTGCTTAGTAATTACAAATTAAAAAGCTAAATGTATATAATGGACTTATTTATATCTTTTTCAAGAGTTATGGATGTCAAATAGAGTCATTAAAAAAATTTTATCTTTAAATTATTGATAATATTTTAATTTTTTTTCACTTTAATAGCCTTGAGTCATAAAATTAAAATTGTTAGTTTTAAGCTTCAAAAAAGTGTTTTGACACTCATATATATTCTAATGAAGAATTAAGATTAGAATTAGCCAGACTTAAAGCATTTTTTATAAAGCATAATTTTTCACAAGTGAGAAATTCATGTTTCTACAGCTACTTGAAATAAATCTTTGAAAGTATTTTGTTCTAAAACTTTAAGATATTTGTAATTTTTTGTCAATTATTTTGCAATTTATTTGATAAAAGAAAAAAAATTTTGTTATTGAAATATTAGTTAATACATTTGGCTATTAAATATTAAATATTTTTATCATTTGGTTAAGATGATAATGAGATGAGAATCCTGTTTGATTGATAGACAAAAATAAAAAGTTTTTTTACAGAATATAATCATATCCAGATATTTACCTTAGTTTTGTAAAGATTTTATTAATTTTATTGTTTGGTTGTAAATGTAATTGAAAGAAAATTTTATTATTCATTGGAAAAATTTTTAAAAAAAATTAAATTTAAATATAAAAAATTTGCCCAACGGGAGGATCGAACTCACGACCTTCGCGTTATTAGCACGACGCTCTAACCAACTGAGCTAGTCGGGCTTAGGGTTTAGTTTAAAAAAATACTTTTTTATTCAATAATAAAACTTATTTTAACAAATAGAATAAAAATTTTAAAAATCAACGAAACTAGTACAAAAAATAACAATTACTTAAAAAATTAATAAAATTTCATTTATTAAATAAGTGAATACTCAAAGATAAAAACAAAATTTTTGACCCTCAATAAGATATTTAAATTTTTATCAAAAACATTAAAAAACGCAACAATAAATGTTTTATCAATTTTTTATTATTTATTAAAAAAAATTTTGATTTAGAAATTAGAAAAAAATTACAAAAAGTGTAAAAAATTTATCTTCTTTCATAAATTTTTATACTATGATTACTTTATTAATATTTGACCGATTTGATTTAAGAAGGACAAGTGTAAATACTTCTTGCATATTTGAAATCGATAAAAAACTTGGTATCATGATGATCAGTTGAGTCTTGTTAATAAGTGGTGGATAACTTGAATCGGTTCATGCAATTGATGACTATTTCTTCCTACAATGTGACCAATGATGACTACATTAGAATAGATTTTTACCGAAAGCAATTGAAGGAAGATTGGTCTAAGGAGCCTTAATTTAATTATTATTATTTAGATGAAAACATCAAACTAAACGTATGAGCTTTTCCTAAGACTATGTGATTGCATTTGCAGAATGTAAATACAAAGTTGAGTTCGTACACCGGAAAAAGGAAAGGCCACGATGGATAAACAAGCAGCTCAGAAATTTTAAAGCTCAGATCCTGTTTTGCCTCATTAAATGTAATTTAAACTGGTTAAAAAATTATTAAAACGAAATAAAATAAGAGTAGCACTTACAACATCTGAGGTAAAATTAACGAAAAATGAATCTGAAATAAATTTATTCTGCTAAATTGGGACAAAGAACTAGAAGAAAATAAAATTCCGAAACAAATAAAAACTATATTTTAAGACCAAGAAGGCAACTGGTAAAAATTTTTAGCTAAGACAGAATTTTTTCTTTAATAAAATCAATCACTGCAAGCATCATAATATGAAAAAATTAAATGTGTTCCATATTTTTCAAAAAAATTTGGTTAAGAATGTATAAAAGGTTAACATTTCGTTTTAAATGACATATAAATATGACTTAACCGAAAAATTTGATAAACTGATGGAATAATATTTAAAAATTTTAGAAAAAATTACACTGGTGGAAATTATTTACTATTTGCATTTGATAAAATTTGAATTTAAAAAAAATCCATTTTACGTAAATACTTATCAGGTTAATTTTCTCATTAAATGTTAGCTTTAAAAATATTCAATATTTATCAAAAAATAAAGTTCACTATGCCTCATTCAATGTTATTAACAAACATCAAGCAAATTACAAGGATGCAAATTATCATACAAATGATATTAATTTCCTTTCGAACTTTAAAAAAAAATTAAATTTAATTTTTTTATCAGCTAAAATATTTGATAATAAAAAGTGATATATAAAAGTATATATTTTTAAATTTAAATTTCAAAAATGAAAAGAAATATTTTAATTATATTTTGTTTGATTCAGTTGGTCGCTTCGGAAAAAAACAATAGCAATTTAAACAAAGATTTTTTTGAAAAAATTTTGAAAAATTTACAAAATGACGAAGATTTAAAACATTTACAAAGATCAATTATACTCCAAAGAAATTACGAATGTATTAACAGAGAGTATTTTGAATTAAAAAATTTAATAGAACATGAAAAAAATTCCCAAATCATTTCGCTTCAAAATTTAGAATTTCAACTAGAAAATACGGTAATTTTCAAAATGTTAATAAAAAATTATTTTTTTTTAAATAAATTTTTTAAAAAGTGCTTTGATTTTGATAGTTTAAAAAGCATTTTAAAATTTAATAACAAGACTCATGACCTAGCAATTTTAAGTGGAATTATTTTAAACCAAATGTTCAATACTGGATGTGAATTATGTCCACCTGAAATTGAACTTAGAAATACTGATCACAATTTGAAAAGTAATTTAAGCTAAATTAAAAAAATATTGTTAAAATTTTTTTTTCATATTCAAAAGCGTGGCTGTATTCGTTGACAGCAGCAACTTTAATTACTTTTTCAAGTTTTTTTGGTGCCTTTCTGATTCCATTAACCAAGCATAGATACTACAAACGAATATTAATGTTCTTAATA
Organism: Brachionus sp. 'Tiscar'; assembly: GCA_006352455.1. NCBI lineage: Eukaryota > Metazoa > Rotifera > Eurotatoria > Ploima > Brachionidae > Brachionus > Brachionus sp. 'Tiscar'. The sequence continues at coordinate 5,203 of VANL01000787.1, forward strand.
TCACTTGCTATAGGAACACTTGCTGGTACGGGGTTTTTGCATCTAATTCCTCAAGTAGTTTATTAAAATAATATATTAAAATTTAAGTTAAAAATTTAAACAAAGGCTTATGGTGTTACTGAAGACATTAATTATAACTACAATCATTTTTATCTTTGGAAAAGTCTAGTTGTAATTGGCGGACTTTATCTATTTTTTTTGGTTGAACAAATTTTAAGATTTTTGATTCAATTTCGAAAAGTAAAAACAGATTAAATTTTTAAGATTAAAATTTCTCAAAAATTTTATTTAAATAGCACAAAAAAATTCAAAAAGAAAAAAGCAAAGCGAGTCTAAGCCAAGTAAATAATGATATTTTATTATTTTTTTTATTTTTGCTTTTAGCCAAATCAAAGTAATAAAAAACATATTGAATATGAATTAGTTTACCAAGAAGAATTTGACGGCTTAAGTAGACAATTAAACAAAACACCGATTGGAAGCATAGCACATGAGATAAATAGAGCCCATTTGAATGAGTCTGAATTGGAACACACAATTGCTCCGGTAGCCTGGATTATAATATTTGGCGAAGGTCTTCACAATTTTATCGATGGGTTAAGTATTGGCGCTGCATTTACTGACTCAATAATAAATGGTCTTAGTCTTAGTTTGGCCATTATTTGTGAAGAATTTCCACATAAATTAGGTTATTAAAGTTAATTTTTTATTTAAAAAATTTTTTTTTTTTAGTTTTTATTTTGCTAATTTTTTTAAATTAAAATAAAGGAGATTTTGCAATTTTGATAGCAGCTGGAATGCCACTTAAGGTTGCATTATTTTGCAATTTTTTAAGTTCATGTTTTATTTACATCGGTCTTTTCCTTGGAATATTTGCTGGTGAAAATTTGGATGCAAATATGTGGATTTATGCAGTTGCTGGAGGAATGTTTATTTACATAGCTGTTTGTGATATGATACCTGAACTGGCTGAGATGGCAAATGAAATTGAGAAGGAAATTTTTGAAAAAGAATCAAATAATTTAGGTTCTGAGCATGGTAGAAAAGAGAAGTTTGCAATCAAAATAAAATTAATTAATTTTTTTATTCAAAATGCGGGGATGATGCTTGGATTTGGGTGCATGCTTTTACTAGCTTTATATGCTGATAGAATACAGATTTAAGCATTTAACATTTAGCATAAAAACCGTTCTTCTACTATTATTTTCTAGTTTTGAATTCAGCATTTAAATGAAAACTTAATTATATAATTATATCTTATATTTCAATAAAATTTTATAAACAAAGTAAAAAATTTTATTCAAAAAATTAGGATTATTTTAAAGTAATTTTTATTTAAACTTTATTTATTTTAAAAAAATAAAAGCTTAACTTCGACTTTAGATTAGCTTCTTCTAATGATGATGTTATCGGTCGAAAAATAGAAAAAGTTTCTTTTTTTTTAATCGAAATGGCTTTTGTATTCTTTGAATGAATAAAGCTTAAATTTCGGAATAAAGGGTATAAATTTTTTTTTATTTGAACCGTCTAAATCTATGGAATCCGTACACTAAAATTTTAAAATAAATTCAATTAGAAAATTGTGCTAATGAATTTTGATTAGAATATTTTTGAATATCCATAATATGAACTATAATTGTTGATCGAGTCATTGTCATCAAAGTAATCGACATAATCATAAACATCATCGAAGCCGTTATCTAAACAGTCATGATGATGATGATAATGACGATAAGTTTGATAAATGCTCTTTGAGTATTTACTCTTATAACTGCTAGAATAATTATCTTTACTGGGTGTTTTATTTAGACTCGACGAAGAACTGCCATATTTTGGATATGTATATTTTTTGCTAGTAGAAGTTGATGATGGTGTGTTCAAAAATGATGCATAAGTTGTTTTGCTAGGTTTTGTGCTTGAATATTTTTTCTCATAGTCAAAAAGATAATCATCTTTTTTAGCCGTAGCTACAAGAAAGTGATTATTAGTCATATTAATTTAAAAAAGAGAAAAAATTTTTCGTCTAAATTTTAATATTTCCTTGTAATACAAATTATTGTCATCGCCGAAACTGGCCTAATTTTCTGAAATAAATGAATTGATTTTACATTTTTTTTTCCTGATAAAATTTATTTAATTTAAATGAAAAATAAGATTGAAAAATAATTGGAATTTTCATTTTTAGTGAAAAATTACTCCAATTTATTTTAAATGTGTATCTTAATTTTATCATTTCATTTACCCTTATTCCTCTGAAATCGGGTCAAAAATGACCCAATAGTCGCAAAAGTCTAGAAAAGTTTAAATCTTGGAATTTCGCTTGAATTTTTTTTAGGATATCAGGTGAATTTATTCACTATTTTAATAAATCTAATTTTGGACTCAAAATCCCGAAAGCCGAGATTGGCATTGTTGTTATTGTATACATGTTGTATACATATTTGTTGTTTGTTAAGATTTTTATTTATTTAGAGTATGAGAAATAAACTTTTCTGCTAAAAACAGATATTTATAAATTTTTATTAAATTTTTTTATTTTTTAAAATTTTTTAAGTTTTTATTTTTGAAGAAAATTTGAAATTTTTCTATTTATCAAAAAATTCTCTTATTTTAATAATTATCAATGTTTATATGTTTATATTCCACATAAAATTATTTCAAACTTACATATCTCTAAAAATATTTCATTTTTCTTTAAAATTACGCCAGATTCGATGATGACACAAAAAAATGAACAAATTTACATAATTTACTGAATTTTTACTAATAAAATAAAGATGAAAAATTTTCAGTTTTAATTTGTTTTAATTATAACTAACAAAGCTAATTGATAGACATTAATACAATTAATAGATAAATACTATTTAGGAAATAAAATTTAGACGCTTGATTAGATATTAAATTTTATAGCTATATTAAAATTCAAAAACTTAAAAATATCAATCTTACATGACGTGCCATATTTTGGTTGTGAATACTTGCTTGTCGACGAATAGCTCGGATCTATATCAATTTTTATCTTTGTTCCTTTATTATAATCGTAATTTTTTGTATCATAGCTTTTGCTTAAAAGATTGGCATCGTCAAGTTTCTTTCTGAGATTAAAACACAAATTTAATGCAGCTTTAGTCACATATTTTTGTGGTATTAGCTCACAATTGTCACATTTGGTCAAAGTGGTCTCATTTAACTTATCAAAATCAATTAGATCCAACAACTTCTGTTGCTTTTCCGAGTCAATATTGTGGCTCTCTTTATTTAGTAAATCTATGACTAAATTAGCTATGCGGTCAAAAGAGGATCTCTTGTTTTTTGGTATTGCCGAAACTAATCTAATAAAAGTATCTGTGTCCATCTTATTTTCATGTATCATGTCATTAACATATTTGTCAACTAAATCAATTAATTTATCGGTATTGATCGATTCGCGGTTAGATACATCTTTTGCTAGATCGATCATAACCGACGATGGCACTGAGCTTAGCTCTTTGGAGTCCGACTTTAAGTCATTGATGGCGTTCCATGTCCATGAATAAAATGCTGATCTAATTGATTGATCTGCTTTCAACTCATGTAAAACATTCATATAAATTAAAAGCCAGGAAATGGAAAATTCTGGTTCCAATCTCAAATCAATTAAAGTTGAGCTCAATTTTTCAATTATTTCTAGTTTATTTTCATTGCTAACATTTGGTTTAATTATTTCAGCAAAAATTGATTTTAAATTGGCATCTTTGGGCCCAAGTATTTGGCCAGCAATTGAAAATAAATTGGTCGGTTGTTCATTTTCAAATATTTCACTAGCAATTGATTTCAAATTTTCTTTTTTTTCTTCCTTTTCTAAAATATTCTCAGCAATTTGTGTTAAATTGACTGATGGACTCGGCTCTTCTTCCAACACTTCACTGGCAATTGTAATCAAATTAGAAGGCTTTTCCGAGTTTATAATGTCAGCAGCGATAGCAGACAAATTACCGGTTTTGGGGACCAGAATATCAGAAGCAATGTTTATCAAGTTTAATTCAGCACTAGGGTTATCTTCAGAATCCGATTCATCTTTATTGATTTTACTTAATTCTTTGTCAACCTTAATGACACTAGCTGCTAAGGTCATAAGATTTGAAGCATTATTATTCTCTGACTGAGCTTCATTTAATTCGTATTTAGTCTCTTCTTCTTCTGAATCATCCATACTGATGTTGCTCAATTTTTTATCAACTTTTATTACACTGGCGGCAATGGCCATTAGATTAGAGGAATTTTTTTCTGGTCCAGCATGACAATGAGGGTTCAAGCCAGTGTTGAAATCAATGTAATTTTCAATAATGACTGAAAGAGTAGCGCGATTAAGGCCTACTCGAGCTGCTAGCTTAATAAATTCGTTCATCCAGTCCAAGGGTAGATTATTTAAAATTTTTAGACTATCGTCACTTAGAGAAATCCTTGTTGGCTTGCGATTTTTGGAATTATTTTCAATTCTATCATATACAGCTGTTGATTGCAAAAAATTATTCAAATTTTCTACTACTGATTCAATCAATTTATTTGCCAAAGCAGACTTGTCAGCGAGTTTTTTATATTTAGCTGCTTTGTCTAGTAAGACTAAAGGAAGATAAAAATCTCGTTTTGCCTTTGCGGAATAGGTAAGATCGAAAAGAATGTTGTCAGAAAGCATGACCAGTCCACTGCGACCTGTGCCTCCTGTCATTTCCAAATACTCGGCAGCACATTTTACAGATACTACATTGTTCATGTTTATGTCCACTTCTTTATTGTAACAATAGTCAGCGATTATTTCGAATGTGCTTGCGCCGCCGGGAAAATTTTCCAACACGACCCGAGACTTGGGTCTGCTTGCATCGTTTTGGAGACTCGATAAATTTTTAAAATAATTACTACGAACAAAAAGCGGAAATTTGTGCAAATGAAACTCTTGATTGTCTACTACTACGGTTATGTCCGACAGTTCACCGCTCAATCGATAACCTATACAGTCCATTTTATTTCTAAAATCTAAAATTTTTTAAAATAATTTAAATTTTTGTTATATTAAATAAAAATTTAATAAACAATCTTATTTTCCAGGTGAGCTAGAATAAAAAAATATTAAAATTTGAATCCAAGCTGAATTTGAATCTTAAAATGCTTGAATTATTAAAAATTTATTCGAAATCATTATCCGTTGTGTTGACTTAGATTGACAAATATTTAATTAAAAGACTAAATTAGGTTCAGTCATCACTAAGCTTTTAAAACCGAAAGTAATCGTAGATAGGTGAGTAGTAAACGGGCTTTTAATTCTGCTTGGTTTCTTTACACATCACTTGTTTATTTAGGGTCATAATCGAAAACCTTAAAATTTAGTCTTTCGTTACTTGTTAAAAGCTAATTTTAGTTGCTACTTAACTTCCATTTTTTTAAGCTTAGTAAATTTAACTTATAGAAAAAATTATTTTTTTTTATTTTGATTGATTTGAAATTTTATTCCATTACATAAAAGCTTCCGTTTTTCCTAGAAAGTCGTACACTTTATATTAAGAAATAATTTCAATGAAATAAATTTAAAAATTTAAATTTTTATTTTCAACTGGTTTCTCTCCTAAATCTTCAAAAACTAAAAATTTTTAATTTGTCTGAAAAAATTTTTTTTTTAAATGTTTTTCTATAATCAAATGAGCAAATAAAAAAATAAATAAAACTGTCTTTTTAGATGCAAATTATCCTTTTTTTATAACTAAAAAACTAAATAATTAGGTTTTTTTAATCTGAAAATCAAATATTTTTTCTTAATGAAAAAAAATTATGTATCAAAAAAATTCAAATAAATCTTTCTATTCCAATTAATTTTAAACTTTTAGTTTATTTTTGTCAAGTAAGAATGCTCTGGTCCTGGTTTTTATTTTCCAAATTATTCAATAAAAATTAAATAAAATTTTTGCATAAAAATCAGATGAAAAAATAGTAAATATTTTTAGCAACCAACAGCTAAAAAAGATTACGATTGATTGTTTAAAAAAAAACTGTATGATTTTTGGCTAAATTTATTCCCTGTAAGACGCGATAAAATGTGTACTGTTTAAAACATTATTTCTATTTAATCTAATAAAATTTAACTCAAATTCTTTTATTTATTTTGGCGTTTTTGTTATATAAATGTGATTACAGGTATTAGTATACATAGTAAACATCTAAGCTTGGATTAATTAGGTTTCTCAATTAAAATTGAGAATTTAAAAATAAAACGCTTTAAAATTATTTTTGCATATCCTTTTATTAAGCAAAACAAAAAGTTCTCATATTTTTCAAGACTAAAATTTTCAAAATGGTGAAATAAAAATTTAGTAAAAAAATAAAATTTTCTCGAAGCGTTCAGCTAATTATATTCATTCCAAAAATAATAAAAGTCGTTGGTTATTTAACAAGAATAAATAACCCTAAGAAAGCCCTAAAATTAACTCTTGGCTAGAAAATTTCTAACATTTAACTAAGTTGATTCAATTTATTTTCAACAAATGAAAAAAAATCATTACAACTATTGACGGCCTCTATTGTTTTTTTCGTTCTTGAGTTTGTCAATATATTATTCAATAACAAAAACCTACTAGAACAAATGAAAACTTTAAGAAAATAACTCAATTTAAATCAATTATAAAGTAATCATTAATTTTTTTTTCAAGTTTTAATAAATCGGTTACCTTGGTAACACGGAATTAAAATTTCTGAAGTTAATACATAATTTAGATAGTTTTATTAGACAATTAAAAATAAATAAAACTAAAATTTTCTAATTTTTAAGCATTTGGGGCAAGCATAGATCTTAAAACAGCGTCTTCTAAGCATCCCGAAACAAATTCATCTTCTGTCAAGTATCCATTTTGATCTTTGTCCAATTTGCTCATTATGGTCTTTACTCTTTCTGAGGGAGAATTTTCTCCTTTTCTATGTTCTTCGCCTAACAAGTCATAAATGGCTTCGATTATTTTTTCCATTTCTTTCTTGTCGACTTTACCATTTTTATCAACGTCATACCTGAATTGAATAAAAATTTTAACTTTTTAACATAAAATAAGTAAAAATCTACATTTTAAATGCCATTGAAATTTTTTTCTTGGCATCACCTTGTGCAGTGACTGAAATTGCTATTAAAAACTCAGTAAAGTCAATTTGACCACTGTTGTCCGAATCGAACACTTTAAATACATGACTACAAAATTTATCAGCTTTTCCTTGGGGGTAAAACGCTTGGTAGGCTTCAATAAATTGCTTTTTGTTCAACTGACCTTTTGGACAGTCCTTGATAAATCCTTATAAGTAAAAAAATTTAAAAATTTTCACAAACTAAAATTTGTTACCTTCATGCCACTTGGTTATTTCGTCCCGTGTAAAATTAGTATTATCTAATAAAAGTTGTATTTCTTGTTGGGTTAACTCGGCTGGATTTTTTTTCTTGTTTGACTTTGACCCTTTTCCACCCATTTTTTAAAGCTTCCTAAAATATCTAGAATTATATTTTTATAATTTCAATTTTACAAATGCGTGCTATAAGTTCTAGCTAAAATAATTGCAAACAATCTAAATAAATGCTTAAAATATGATTAAGGAACTTAACTCTATGTTTTTTATGAAATATTTTATTAAAATTTAAAATAGAATCTTAGATTGTTTAGTATCTGATTATAAGCAAAGTTTTAACTTTATTCTTCATTTTCTGATCAAAGTTTGTTTTTTTTTCAAATAAACTTTTGAATTCATCACTTGGTCTCTCATTTTTACCAATGCGTGATATGCAGAGTAAAATCTATATCACTAAAGAATTCTCTAATTTATTTATAGCATAAATATTGCGCTTTTTTAAAGCAAAAGAAAATTTTCAATTCTATACATGAATTTATTGTCAATATAAAAATTTTGAAGCCATGAGTAAAAATGTCTGTATTTAAAAACGTTGTTTCTAAACTGAATGACTCATTTCTTTTAAGATGTTTCTATCGATTTTCGAAGATATAAAAAAATTATTTTAACAAAGAAAAATTTAAAATAAATTTGCAATTTAACCATCAAATTAGAAAAAAAAAACATTTTAAAATAATTTAATTGAAGTAAAATAAAAAATTATTAATTTTCAAAAAAAAATTTTAATCAAGCAAATAAAAGAAGATTTAATAAACAATTTATACAATTATCCAGTTTAAGTTCGAAATATTTTTGTCTATGAAATTTTATATAGATAATTAATATTAAATTAACTAATTTTTTACAAAAAGCAGCAAAGTGACAAAATAGAGTATTGTTTCAAATATTTTTTGATTGAAATTTTTTAGTGCCTTATTAAAGAATATTAACATTCTGTTGAAAAAAAATTATATGAAATGAAAAAAGTCTGAAATCTTGAATTGGAATTATTTCTTTTGAATTTTTACTCTGACTCATAGAACCTCTTTTTTCCACAAAAAAAATTGGGATTCCCGGCTATTATAAATCTATGTTTAGAAACAAATACTTTTAAATGAAACATCTACAATTCATGGCCAGAAATTTATGAGAATGATGAAAAATTCAAAGGCTTTCTACCGCCCAAACTAAATCTTCAAGCTTATTTGATGGTTCCCATTGTATACCCCACGCACTGGTTGTTTTTTTCTTCATGACATAGTCAATCAGAATTAAAGTTAATGTTGGCGAGAGAACACATCCTTTCTGATTCCTGTATACACTTTGAAGTTCTCAGATCGTCCTTTTTTGAGACTTTGCTCAAAGATGCTCGTAAGGGTGAATATCTGATCTATAATATATCTTCCTTGTCTCAATTCTGCCTGAAATTCTCTAAGCAAGGCATTCCTAATTCTTTCCAAGAAAATGCTGTAGAACGCCTTGGTTGCTATTCAATAGCAACCCTGCTACAAGTTGTAGCAGTGTTATACCTCCCCAATTGTCACAAATTATTGTATTGCCCTTCTTAGAAAGCTTGACTATTAGGTATTTTGACTCGTCCTCTGGTATTGCTTCTTGCTGCCAAATCTAATAAAATACCAATTGAGATCCGTTCGTCAGCTTTCAACATTTTTGCCGTGATTCTGTCAATACCCGAGGCTTTTCTGTTCTTCAAAATCTTTACAGCAGTCTCTATTTCTTTTTGACTACGCTCTTCAATATGAATATCGAGGTCATTGCTTGCTGGTTCAGCGGTTAAGACACTCTTTATGTTCTGGTCTATTTAGAACCTATCTATGCTCAATCATATCTATGCTGCATCTTTGTTCCTACTCTCTTTTAGTTATTAGTATTCAGCCTTCTTTGTCATTTAATAACGTTGCTCTTTTTTGTAAACGACCACATATCGTTTCAGCGATTTTGTATAGCAAATATAGGTCTTCTTTTGAACTGGCTTACTCTGCTTCGCTCACACACTGGTCAATAAATAATATTATTTTACTATTTCATTCAACTAACGCAATTCTCGCGATTTAAAAATTGATATATAAAAAATATATATAAATTGAGAAAATAAATCAATAAAAATCTAATTTAAATTTAATTTAAATTTAAGAAAAAAGTAAGGATTGAAAAAATTCTAAAAAATATAAAGAGATAATTAGTTTTTTAATAATAATATTAATTATAATGCATTACATGTGAAGTCATTATTAGCCAGACTATAAGCAATATTTATTTATTTTTATTTAAAATATAATTTAGAGGGTTAGTAGTTTCTCTTGGCAGCTCCGAACTTGGCGGCGTGATAGGTATATTTTTGTAATTTATCAATGTAGCTTATCTAAATCTGTTATGAATTTTTGTTGTGATTCACTAGGTCTTTTAGAGAGGTAATCGTTGAGCTCTCGTTTTCATAAATTTAATGAATAGTTGGATCTGTCTTCAATTTTGTCAATTTTAAGCACTCTATGGATAGTATCAATGTTTGATTTAAGAGGAAAAAATTTTATAATTATCAGAATCCTGCATTTTGCATTTTTTGTAATTTAAGCTTTATTTTTTCTGTCCCCGAATTTAACACTAGAAAGCCCGGCTGAATTATTACAAAAATTTCAAATTAAACTTTCAAGAATAATAAATAAAATTTATTTAAAAATTAAAAAAATTTTTTTAATTTTTACAATTTTATTTTTACTTTTTTTGAGTAATTTCTTAAAATTTTATATCTTTGAGATAATATTCAGGTTTAAAATTTTCAAAAAAGGGGTCTAAAAACCCCTTGGGCTTTCTAGTGTTAAAATAATGAAACAGTAGTCAAAAAACGAGCGGATTAGAGTTTTATAGAGGATTAAATTGATTCCTAGGAAAGAACTCCATTTAAAGCTTTTAATTTTACGAATTAGATTCATTTTTGACGCTTGTTTCTTTATTAAGTCTTTTAGATGTGCTGTGTAGGCAAGTTTTGGATCCAGTTTGATCCCTAAAAAGGTTGGATTTCTCTCTAGTGGTATCTCTTCTTGCTAAATATTTAGTATTTCAAAAGTTTATCTAATTTTTTCATAAATTGATCAATCTTTATCACAACTTGCTAAATATTCTCTTACTTTATTTGTTAATTCATTCAATCTTTCATTTTTGTTTCTTTTTATTTTTTATTTGTTTTTTTTCTGTACCTGGCAAATCGTTTTTCAGATAAAAAAAAATAAATTACTAAAATTAAAATAGAGTTAAAAAAATAAATAAAATATAGTAAAAATAAAATAGGGTTAAAATTAAATATAATGAAATAATAACAGTTTCTAAATGACTTATTTTCTTTTTATAATTATTTTTTTCATCGGTCGAATTGTCGTTTATTGATTCTATTATTCAATAATTGTTTATAATGAATTTTAAAATCAACAAATCTAAATATTTTAATTGATAGAAAAGACTTTTAATCCTAGAAAATAAGAATATTAAAATAAATAAAAAATTAAAATAACTCAATAATTAATAAATTTATTTAGATAAAAAATTAAAAATAAAAATTTTTATTAAAATTTATGCTGATCCAGCATGGACAAAATTCAATGGATTTTCGTTTATTGTTTGAACCCCAATCTTTTACAAAGCTGAGATTAACCACATTCGAATTCATATAGTAATTATCTTGATCTAGATTTTTCAAATTAAAAACTTGCATTGAATGGCCTTTTTTTATTTCATTAGGTCGAAAATTATTTAAGTCTATTTCAAGACTTGGTCTTATCCAAAATACTGACGCATCACATTTATTTTCGATTAAAACTTGGTTATTTTTTAATCTAATCAAAATTCCATTTCGTATTGACTCTCTTGCTTTATTCAGTTCAAAGTTTTCGCTATATTTTTGATTTTGTTTAAGACAAAAATCAAGCATGTCATTAACAGCTCCATTCTCTTGATACACCCAAAGCTTGTTATTAAATACATGAAATTGTTTGCTTGATAAGCAATCGTATTCCCAATAGATAATTGTACACCATCTTAGATATTTATGTGCATGGATTTTTTCCTTCACTTTTTTAAATTGATTACATAAGGAATCAAATATTTTATAATTAATTATCTTACCTGAAAACTGGATTCGATTGCTCGGCAAATGTGATTTTTCAATCAAATTCTGATACTCGTCTGAATCTAGTAATATTCAAGCTTTATTTTAATTAAAAATTTTTTGATAATTACCTTTTTCGGATACAGCCATTTGAAGTGATCGTAACATTTTAAAATAAAATTAGATTATATACTAACCGGTATTGAAATAATTAATCTTGACCACGACAAAAATTAAATATTTGCTGTCTGAATTTAAACTTACTTATAAAGACGAAAATTCTTATCTAATATTAAAATATAGACAGCAAATTTGTTTAATTGCTTAATTGTAGACATTTTGTCTTTATCACAACAATTATCCCCTCTCGAAGCTGAGCATTGAAATAATCTATTTTAATAACATTTAGAAATTTCAACTCAGTTGGACGAAATCAAGTCTTGTATAATTAAGACCTTAAATATCAATATTATGTAACCATGTAAAAATATACAAAATAAAAACAATGTTTTAAATTGTCACTTAATTATACCTTATGAAAACAATGTTATTTTTAGCATACTTAATCTGTAATTTTTCAGCTCATACACTGAATTGACCCAGTCCACTAGAAAACATAGTAATTAGAACTTGTTTTCGAACAAGCATTATCGTTTGTTAGCAAAATTAAAATATAATTATCGGCTTAGAAATAAGTATAATTATAAGTTGTAATTTTAAAGGTTAAAATATTTTTTAAATTTTCTTATTGAAAAAAATCAAGTTTATATTTCATAAATGATATTTTTTTAAGATACTGACAATTTTTAGAAAATTTGACATGTTTTTCTTTAAATTTTAATCAGATACAAATTAAAATCTATATCTAATTTTGTTATTTAAAAATTTAGTAGAACAAAGAAAAATATTAAAATTTAGTAATTGATACCAAAGAGCCAAATGAATTGATTTTTATTTATTACTTTTTTTTTTTTTTAAATTAAATTTTATATAATTTTTTGAATATTTGAACTAAGTTCTTAAAAAGTGATTTTTTAGATGAATGTCCAAATGATAATTAAACGCTCATTTCTTACAAGAAAAGATACATTAATTGTTCAAAAATAATGAAATGTTTGCTAGAAATTTATTCAGTCATAGATTCATAGAACAAATACCTGGAAACTTTGGAATTTAACAGATTGTAGTTGATGACTATTTGTAACAAAGATTTACAGATAAATTGAAAAAAAAAATTAAAAAAATTTAAAATAAAATTATAATTGAAAATTGAAAATTGATGATAATAATAATAATAATAATAGTTTATACTCTACGGTCAATTTAGTTAATCTAAAATGACAAAGCAGGAAAACTAAAGTAGTCCCGCTATAGTAGACTTTTCATTTTTTATTATTTCTACCGACATTATGATGTTGAAAATTTGAATAAAATCAAAAATTAGATCATTCTAAAGTAGTGTTGGTATATCAAATACTTAAAAAATGTAAAATTAGCGAAAATGACTTGTAGCTTGTCCGTTGTTATTTTTTAAATTAAAATTTCGTTTATAAAAAATCATGTTTTCAAAAAATTTAAAAAAAGTCTATTCTTACATTATAAAAATTTGATTTTACTAATTTTACATTTTTGAGTAATCACAATTCTAAAGTTCATCCTCCATATCAATAAATAAAATTATTCAGTAGTAGTAGTAGTAGTAGTATTAAAAAAGTACTGCGACCATATGGCAGTAAATTAGAGTGTTTCTTGAGCCAATTTTGTAGCTTAATTTTTGAGTTTAAATGATTTGGAATTTAAAAACTTATATTCAGGAAAAGACCATATTTCGGGATAAAATTATTTTCTGATAGAAAAGCTAGATAGAAATAAATCATATAATAAAAAAACCCTCTTTGTATAATTTTTTTAAAAATTTTTTTAAATCAGTGTTTTCAAATTTAAATTTCGTCAAAATTTAATTTATATTTTAAGCTTTTTCTTAAAAAGATTCATAGCTTAAAATCAATGATTAATTTAAAACAAGTTTTTAGTGATTTTATTCCGCATATTTTATTTTGCTTTAGTTCATAAAATTTAATCAAAATAAAAAAATTGAAATTTTTTTTTAAATTTATTTTTTACTTAAATATAAAAAACAAAAATAATTTTGTTATTTTTTTTATATTTCAGCTTTATGACGATTGAACACCAGCTCCGGCATTTGGTCCCTTTCGTCTTCCTCCTGGACCAGCAACAACATTTACAAAACGACGATTATACTGAATTCGTCTTTTGGCACGTCCGGTTTTTGGTTTTTTCTTATCTTCTTGTTTGGCAACTTTTGGTGTTTGACCTCTTACTTTACCTGCACGAGCCAACGAACCGTGGACTTTACCACCAGCAAGACCGAAGTCCATGTCAATAGCAGCTGTCTCGAATAGACCATAGTTGGCCAATATTTGCTCATCTTGCATTGGCTGGCCGTTCAAGTACAAATTCATAGAACTGACATTGTTAATATTGAATGTCTTAGCAATGGCGAGCTTTAATTGCGATACTTGTTGCAAGTTGTCGCACTCGACAGCTTTGATTTCGTTTCCACGAACAATCAATTGCATGATTACAGCTTTTTCTAAAAATCAATTAATTTTTTAATATAATTTATTTTAGAGAGAATTTTTGTTCAAAAAAAATTGTTTTAAAGCATGCTATTGCAACACTGAGAGAAATTACATGCGTCCTAGACCTCATATGCCTTCTATCTTTATACATATACTGGTCCAATTTCAATTTGATATTTACATAAACGTGCAAATTGCACTCGCATTAATTAATGAAAAAATAAAATTAATTTTTCATACTAGATAAAAAAAAATAATTTAACTTAAACTCAATTTTTAGAAGACACGTCAAATACTCCGTGTCATTAATTGTTAATAATTGAATTGAAAATTTTCTTTACTTTTTTCATGTAAATTGTTTTCGTCACTTAACTTAAAGCGAAACAAAAAATTTTATGCTTTGAATGGTTCGACTCAGATATTCTTCTATAGCGAAACTGGTCGCTCTATTTTTTGTTGTTTTTTTTATTCTGCCATCATTTTTTAACTTATTTGATTCATCTACGGACATAAGTGATTTTAATGATCATCCCAGGAATATTGAGCATAAGCGTATAGTCGAAAACAACGGTCAGCTTCCAAACAGATATGGAGAAAATCCAGAAAATGTAGCCATTTTCAAGGAGGGCTTGATTGGCAACTATGAACCGGTTTTAGAGCCAAGATCTGGACCAGGAGAAGGAGGTGTTGGGGTCAATTTAGCTCCTGAAGAAAAAAGTGCTGCTGAAAGAACTGTACGTGAGTTTGGCTTTAATATGGTTGCCAGTGACAAAATTTCGCTTGACCGACGAATAAAAGATACCCGTCCTGCTGAGTGCAAATATTGGCATTATCCTGAATTGTCGAAGCTACCCAAGGCAAGTGTTGTTATAGTTTTTGTCAACGAAGGTTGGTCCACATTGATGAGAACCGTCCACAGTGTGATCAACACAAGTCCTTCTGAATTACTAGCTGATATAATTTTAGTTGATGATTACAGCAATAAAGAACACTTGAAAGAAAAATTGGAAACTTACATAACCAGATTTAATGGAAAAGTTAAATTGACTAGAACAACTAAACGTGAGGGTCTTGTTCGTGCTAGAGTTATTGGCGCAGAGATGGCATCTGGTGATGTTATTGTAATTCTAGACGCTCATTGTGAATGTGTTGAGAATTGGCTACCGCCTTTGTTGACCAGGATAGCTGTAAACAGGTAAGTTAAATCTAATGCTTTATGTAACCAAAAACCGTAACAAAAAATTAATTGAAGAAAAATTTTAGCTGTTCCCATAGTAGATGGAATTAAATGGGATAATTTAGAACACCAAGGCTATAATAGCGATACCAAAATGGTTGGTATTTGGGAATGGGGATTTTTATATAAAGAAATGGAAATTTCAAGTAAAGATTTTTCTAAAAAAAAATACGCTTCTGAACCTACTTTGTAATTTGAGATTTTATTTTTGTTTCTCAAGTGTCATTTCTGGTTTGATTTTTAGACCACGCTGGCTAAAATTTTTCTCGCTCAACTTCTTTTAAAATAAATTTTATTTTCTTAGAAAAATTGTAGCAGTACCCATAGTTGATAAGATAAGTTGGAAAAATTTAGAGCATAAATCAGTGTACAGAGAGAATATGCGCTACATAGGCGTTTTCGAATGGGGATTTTTGTACAAAGAAATGGCTTTGCCACCTTTTGAAGAAAAAGCAGGCAAAAAATTCTCTGATCCTTATGGGTAATTATGTTCTTATTAGGTAAAACACATGAGTTTACTATTGTATAAAAATCCGGTTTTTGGTTAAGTTTTAATTTAAGTTTTGAGTGAAATAATTTTATTTTAGAAAAACTCTCGCTGTTCCAATTGTAGATGGAATAGATTGGAATACGCTTGAGCATACTGATATTTATGGCGGTGCACTTAACCGCGGTATTTGGGAATGGGGATTTTTATACAAAGAAACTCAAGTGCCTGAAAAAGAGTCTAAAATGCACAAATATCACTCAGAGCCTTATTGGTAAGCAATTTCAGGCTTTTAATGACACTTAAATTTAAAATTAAAAAAAAAAAATAATAAAATAAAATAAAGGTCTCCAACTCATGCCGGTGGTCTCTTGGCAATAGATAAAAAATGGTTCTTTGAATTAGGAGGCTATGATCCGGGCATTAAAATTTGGGGAGGTGAGCAGTATGAGCTTTCATTTAAAGTATGGCAATGTGGTGGTATGGTTGAATGGGTGCCTTGTTCTCATGTAGCTCATATCTACCGTGGTCCTAGAACTGAATCTGTTCATCCTCCGGATGGTAATCCACATCAGACAAGCATCAACCATATGAGACTTGCTGAGACTTGGATGGACGAATACAAAGAGTATTATTACATAAGAGAGCCTCAAATAAAAAGATTAGACTTTGGAGATATCTCAGAACAATTGGCAATTAGAGAGAAATTGCAATGCAAATCGTTTAAATGGTTCATGGAAAATATAGCCTATGATTTGCCTAAGAAATTTCCGCTTCCTCCAAAAAATAAAGTTTGGGGCGAGGTAAGTCTTTTTATTTAATTTTGATGAAGACAAATTCAAAAACGTCGATTAAGTGTCAAAATGTACAGCATAAAGTCTGCTTAGATGTAAGAGGTGCTGGTTTTGGTCAGCCTATCGGCGTTTCAGGTTGTCATCATCAGCTTGGAAATCAAGTAATTAATTTTCTTTTTTTTTTTGTTCTCCATGACAGTGTAAAAATGCAAAACATAGAGTTTGTCTAAGCGCATGGTCGATTGATTTTGGTCAACCGTTGAGAATCAGCCGATGTCATGGAGAAGTATTAAAATGAAAAAAATAATTTTAACTTTATTCTTTTGTTCAAGTTGTTCAGATTAAATGTTGAAGGAGAGCTATCTTCAGGAGAACATTGCTTTGTAAGTGACAGAAGTATTGTTAAAAAAAAATTTTGCCTTAACTATGAGGGGGTTTGGAATCCAACTGGAGAATGGCAATATGATATGGTAAATTTTATTTTAAAAGATTTTGGTATAATTTTTAATTTTTTTTTAAGGACAAAAAAACAATTAAAAGTTCGAAGGAAAAAACTTGTTTGACTACAGATGGTTCAAATTTAAAGCTTGAAGAGTGCGATGATTCAAATTTAAGTCAAAAATGGGATTGGAAAGAAATTTATTATTAAAATTTCTCAAGTGGACTATTTAATTCGATTTTTAAGAATCTAATTTTGCTAAATTATCTTTTAAGTAGGATATATAACTAAGGGATAATTTAAAAGTTTTAAAAGCATTTTTTGTTTATTTATTTTTTTTTATTAATAAATATTTATTAATTGTCATAAAAGTTTAAATTTTTTAAAAATTTTTTGTGGATTTCCGCGTTTATTTTTAAATTTTAATTTATTGAGCAAAAAAAATAGATATTTAAATAAATTCAAATTTGGTTCAAACCCTTAAGATTCTAAAATTTTTTTAGCAGGGTTTAGGTGTTTTAAAAAAAATCAAAAAATCAGATTAACTTAACTCAATCTAGCGACTAGGATTTATAAGTTCAAGATCTTGTTATTATAATCTCTAGAAATTCAATTTATTATTTTTCAATAATATCTTCCTATATTTTCTAAATTCAATTAGAAATTTGAATTATCCATTTTCAACAGATCAAAAATTATTGTTTTATCAGAAAAAAATTAAAAATGGAAACAGTTTCTTTTTTTAACTTTTTTTTTTACCAAAAAAATAATTTTTCTTAAAAATATATTTAAAAACATTTTAAAATTGGTTTACATACGAAAAATTTTTCAATATTAAAAAAATTCTAAATATACAGTATGTTGCAAAAGTTTAGAAATTTTTTTTTTTTCGTTAACAAAAGAATTTTTTTTGCATATATAATAGGCGGGAAAATAAAAAAAGCGTTTTTTTTTTCAAATTTTTATTTGTCATCAATCCAAGATGATAATATCAAAAAAAAAAATTAAGTGAAAAAAAAAATCCCAAAAAAAAAATACAAAAGAAAAAATGAATACAATAAATTAAAAAAAAAAAAACGGTTCAAAAGTTTAGAAATTTTTACTATTTAATATTTAAAATGACCGCCTTTGGCCTTATAACA
>VANL01000788.1:0-23412 GCA_006352455.1 Brachionus sp. 'Tiscar'
AAAAAAAAAAAAGTCCGGACTTGGACTTTTTTTTCGAAAAAAAAAACTAAAGTCTCAAGCTCGGACTTTTTTCAAAATAAAAAAAAAAAAAAAGTCCGGACTTGGACTTGACTTGAGACTTGCGACTTTTAAACAACTCTGAAATAAAGGGATAATTTTTGTTCATTTTGCTTTTGAAATTCACAATACCTATTTCTATCAAACTGCTAATTACACAATTACTTAAAAAGCTGAAATAATAAAATTTATAAGAAAAAATCAATTTTTATTAAGTCATTTAAAATATTAATGATAAAAGTTTTTACAATCTATACCTGAAGAGAAAAAAAACATATTCAATAATTGGGTCTAAATGTGATCATAACACAGTGACGTTTGCGAAAATAAAATAAAAATAATTTTTCTTATGTAAAAAAAAGACAAAAATTAAAACATTAATATGATTTATAATGATTTTTTATTTTATTTCCCTAAAAAAAAAAGAGTAAAGAAAGACCTTTACCTGTTCTAAATCTTGCAAATCTATCTGTACCAACTGCTTTTTAAAGTAATAAATTTTGCTATCGATCAAATTCATTAAGCTTTTTTTCTCGATTAAAAAAAGCAGGTCCAAATTTCTGAAAACAGAATTACAATATTTTTTTGTATAAAAAACCAACTTTATTTTGAAAAAATAATTAATGGTTTATCATAAAGAATTTGAGATCAAGCGTAGACTTAAACAAAATCACTGATCAAAATTTTAATTTTAAAATACATAATAAAACAACCTGATTTCTTTTTAAAGAGATGATCACATATGGAACACAGAATTTCAAGATATGTTTAATAAATCTTTGAGACAATCTCAGATAACATGGCAATATTAGCATCATCATGATGCATTCTTTTTTCTTAAATTCAGCACTCTATCTGTAAAATAAATCATACAGTTTTTTAGAAAATTTATTTTTTTTAGTGATCAGATTTTGATAAACTGTAAAATAAAATGCTGGTAAAATGTTAAGTTAATTGAGCAATTAATGAAGAAATGTATTTGCATTACAAAATGTGTTTCATTGCGTTATGAATTAGAGTAAAAAGGTTAAAAAAAACCATTTCGAAAATTTATTATAAAAAAATAACCTAAAAAAAAACATCATTTAAAACAGACTTATTGGTGGGTGCCTGATAAACAAATAAGAAGATGACCGATGCCGGATTCTTTAAAGGCACATCTGCCGACCAAGACAGTCGATTTTCGGACAAAAACAAAAAACTCATGAAAACAATGAAATTCGCAGACAATTTGGAGAAAAAAATCGACATGAAAAAAATACAACTGGAAGTAATGAAGCCGTTCATAACACAAAAATTAAATAATCTTATGCCTATTGAAGACGAGGTAATAATTGAATATGTTTTCTCTCAATTAGAACAATCGCAAGTAATTTTGAAAAAAAAAATTCTAAAATTTAAAATAATTTTTTTTTTAATTTTGTCAGTTTCCGGATGGAAAATCGATGCAAATGATGTTGACAGGTTTTTTGGGAAAGACCAAGGCCAAAGAGTTTATGGGCGACTTGTGGGTTTTGTTGTTGGAGGCCCAGGAGAGCGAGTACGGCATTCCGCGAGAGCTCATCGAACAAAAAAAAGCAGAACTAGCCCGCAAAAAGGTATAAATTTTGCTTAACTTTTAAATTAAATCATAAAACAACCTTGGTCTATACATTCTAATTGAGCAGGCTTTGGTCATGTTCACCGACAGTGCACCAACATGGCACAATAGTAAATTTTGTTCCAATACAAACCAATATTTATTTTAATAAAATTTAAATTTCTAGGCAACTAAAATACACGCTGAGACTTACATCTTAAAAAAAAAAAATTTTTTTTTGTTAGACAAAGGTTTTTGTTCGAGTATTAAAAATTTAATGTTTAATCCTAAAGGAAGAGGAGGCGAAGCGGCCGGAGAGGACGCGTCGCTCAGTGTCACGTGAGCACACGCGCCATCGGTCCAAATCAAGAGACCGCAGGGAGAGAGAGAGAGAGAGAGAACGCGAAAGGGAATTGCGCGAGAAGAGAGAGCGGGAAAAAATGCGCGAAAAAGAGCGCGAAAGGGAGCGCCACAAGGACAGAAGAGAGCACCGGTCTCATGACGACTATGAGTCGTCCAGGAAAAAGTTAAAAACAGATAGACACTCGAAGCATAGAAAAAAGACTAGTAACAGACATAAGTCAGGTAGGGACCGGAGATCACGCCGGTCCGAAAAGGAACACAAGCGAAAAAAAAGACGCACTCCGTCCTCGTCGAGCTCGTCTTCTAGCTCATCCGATTCGGAGTCGTCTTCGTCAAGTTCTTCGGATTCGTCGTCCTCGTCCGATTCGTCAAGCTCGGACGAATCGACTAAACGACGCGTTAAATCTAAACGATCTCATCACAAGTCAAGCCGTAAGTCAGATAATAAGGAAAATTTGTCAAAACAAAGCCAAAATGGCACTGAAGATGAACCGACTGAGAGCGAAAAATTATTGAGAGAAAAAGCACTTGAATCTATCAAAAAATCATCAAAACAAAGTGAGCAAAGCATGCAACAAGATGAGTCTAAATAAATTTTATTTTTTCTTTTGTTTAAATGTAATTTTTTTTTTCAAATAAAGAAAACTTAATTTTTTTTTTTCAATAAAATTTTAAATTAAAAAATTTTTTAAATTTTTTTTTTAAACGAGGTGTTATATACCTTGTTAAAATCGACCTTGTCATATTAGAAAATTCAAAGCTAAGATTTATTAGATGAAGTTTTGGAAAATTCTGCTCACAAATAAAGTGCCATTGACTCAAATTGTGTCCAAACGAGGTCTATCAATAGCAAGCTTAAGTGACTACAGATCCTTGATCAGTGTTAGAGGCCCAGACTCGGCTCTTTTTTTGCAAAATTTGACTACTAATAACATTTATGAATTAAACGATCAAAATCCGGCTCAGTATGCCATGATTTTGAACAGTCGAGGTCGTATGATGTACGACACTATTGTTTATAAACATCCTAGTGAAACTGGTAATTACTTGATGGAATTAGACTCTAATTGCATAGAACAAGCCATGAAGTACTTTAGATTGTTTAGAATAAAGAAAAAGGTTGACTTGGCTATAGAAAATTTGAGCTTGTTTTCAGCTTTTAATACTGATAAAATTTTTTTAAGTCAAAACTCTTTAATTACGGTCAAAGACCCAAGATGTGCTGGTTTAGGCTATAGAATTATCTTGCCCAAAGATGAAACATTGTCTACAAACTCTGATTTAAATGAGTACAAAAAATTTTTGTACCAAAATGGTGTAGCGGAAAATAGCGATGATTTTTCTCAAGCTAATTCAATTCCGCTTGAGTATAATATAGAGTTTTTAAATGGAGTCTCGTTTGATAAAGGTTGTTATTTAGGACAAGAATTGGTTGCTAAAACACACTATACTGGTGTGGTAAGAAAACGCATTATGCCAATTAAGCTTGTTAATTTGACAGAAACTAAATTTGAAAAAGAAAGTGTTATAATGAACAAAAAAACCGGTCAAACTGTTGGTAAATTGAAGAATTTGATACTAGATTGTGGCATTGCTATGCTTAGATTAGCTAATGTGGACAAAGATGGAATTGTAATTTTGGATGATCAAAAAAATGAGCATTCTGTTCAAATAATTATTCCTGAATATTGGCCTTTAGATGAACCGATTTTAAAAGATTTGAAAAGATTTTAGTTGTTTTTCTTATTTTATTGAATAAAATAAATTATTTTTATATTTTTTAAAAAGTCTCTTATTTTGTATGGATTTTCAGATTTGGATAAAAGTCTTTTTTTTTAAGTTTTCAAGTTTTAATTATAACATTTATTCAAATTTGCTTGATTTTAGATAAATTTATTTTTTTAGTTTCTTTTAGAAAATTTTACGTTCTTTCAAATGACATGTTATTTGAAAATTTTGTATTTTAAGTTAAAAATATTCATGAGACCATCCATGACGGCGCCAGAAAATTGTGTGGCCAACTTAAAGACCAAAAAACTAACGATACTTTGCATCTTTTTTAAATACCTATTTTAGTTTAATAAATTTGTGAAATTTTTTTTTCAATCAGAAATTTAAATAACAAAAAATATTTAAATTAATTAATTTTTGTTAGAAAATGTGCTTATTTTCATGGAAAAGGTAACACTAAGGGTCGAAGAACCACTACGAGTTTTCAGAGTTAAAAGAAAATGGCCACTTCTAAACAAATAATAAAGAAAAATAAAAAAAATAATCCTTCGTAACTAATGACTAATATTTTACACAGTGTTAAATACTAGCGACTTGCTAAACGCATGAGATCATAGTATTGCACTTGGAAACTATAGTCATTTAAGTTGACCAGACTTAACTTTTTGCTTAAAATTGAAATTGGAAAGAATAATCATAAATATTTTTCAGCATGTATCTAAATTTGCCAGAGAATAAGACAATTCCGTGATAGTATAGTGGTGAGAATCCTCGTCTGTCTAGGAAGTGCTAAAATTTAAACTCAATATCATAAAAAAATTTTATTGAAAAATATTTTAATTAATTTATTTAAAATTTAGAATAAAATCTTTTGTTTAATATGCATCTTGAACAATAATTTGACCATATAAACCCTTTTTTGCATCTTGTAAAAAATATTTAAATTTAGCATTCAAATTTTTATTTTTAACTTACAAACACACAGAAGAAGTTTGTTCACATTTTAGACCTTTCATCTTATCGCATCTATCCATTTTTTCTTCACTAGAACTCGACGATGATGATTCCATCGAGTCACATTTTGACATAAAATTTAAAACTTAAATAAAATTTTATGCATTTACAAAAAAAATAATAATCTCACCACAGTAATTTTCATTAGACCGCCATCTTGATCCGTTCAAACATCTATTTATATATTTAAAAAAAGAGTAATCAAATGTGAACAATTTTACTTACAAGCATCTATTGTAAATGCATCGAAGGCCTTTATTTTTCATACAATGATTATTTGTGAAGCACTGTCCGTGGAATGAATTTGCATTTGACCAGTTTTTTGCCAACACAAAATTGAGACTAGCTAGAACTAAAACAACTAAAAAAAAATTTGTAAATTTTTTCATGTCTTATGTTTTGGTCAATTTATTTTTCATTATTTTTATTTGTTGCCTAATAGTTCGAAATTCGACATGATTATCACAAATGAAGACTAATTAAATGGTTAATAAAAAAAAAAACATTTAAATGTAAAATTTTATTCTAAAAATTTTTAACTTAGTTTATAGAAAATGCTAAATATTTGCTAGTTATAATTTTTTTTGTTTAAATTGATTAACTTTGATTTTTAAATTTATGATAGAAAAAAATTTTGTTTTATTTTTTTTTCTCCTAAAATTAATTACTAAATATTAACACGCAAGCACAAAATTAGTCTTATTAAGTATAAAATAATTAAAATATTTTTTTTTTGTTTTGTTTAAATTAGAAGTTGAAGGGTTAGAGTCTTTATGACTGAAAAGTGAAAAATTCCAAGTCCATTGAGAAAAAAAAATAGAGAAATGTAAAAAAAAAAAAATTCTAAAATTGGACAAACATACGCAAAAAACCCGAGATAAAAAAATAAAAAATAAAATGACTAATTATTTTTTGTTCTTATTTTAATTGTCTAAAATTCTAGTTTGTACGCAGGGCAATTAAGATCTGGATTTTCGTCAACAGTTACAATTGAGTGTCTAGCTGCCGGTGTAATCTCAACCTTAAGTCTTGCCAAACGTTCTTGATTATTTTCGAACCAACGTCTCAACAAGTCTGACTCATAAGTTGGCACCAAAGTTACTTGTAAATTTCTGTCATCCCAAGTCTCTTTTCCGTCGAGTAACGCATTCAATATGTGCTCGCCAAAGTCAATAGCACTCAATACATAGTGTCTGGCTCGAACTCTTTTGAAAAAGTCCGCATCAACATAGCTCGGATGGCCGTGTGCAGGAATAAAAGCTAGTTCGACATAGACAGGATGAAGCGGGCCAGACGATCGAGCTGATTTTTGGCTAATGCTGGTATTTTTCATTGTTTTAACATCGCTAGTTTGAGATGGCGAAACAGGTGCAACTGGTCGTTTACTAGACGAAACAGTCAAGCTTTCAGAATTGACCAAAATTGGAGATGGCTGTTCAACAGGGCTATTAGTTGCCATTGGTTGTTCTACTAAATTTTCAACAACAGACGGCTGTTCATTAGAGCTAACTTGTTGAATTTGATGAGTCTCTGTATTCTCCACTTTGACAGTTTCAACACCGTTGGCAATTTCTTCAGTCTTACTAGTATTACATGATTCTTCGTCTTGAAACAATTCATGTGTTCTATTCAGGTCACATGATTCATTTAATGTTTTAACTGGATTAAATGGATTTGAAGTTGGATCAGATGCATCTTCGATAAAGCTTCTTGTCATTATGTCATCTTTACAGGCATGCTCTCTGTTTTCAATATTACCAGAGACTATTTCATCTGTATTTTCATCTAAATTTGCATTTTCCACACTTGATATTTGATCTTCGCTAACAGGCGCATTGGTGTGTTCGCCAAAACCGTTCTGTTCGCAAAAATCTTTTTTAACTGGACTCAAATTGGGAGATTCATTTGAATAAGCTTTTTCAGTTTCTTGTTCAAAATTCTCAACTAACTCTCCGTTTTGCACTTCTCTTGTTTCATTTTGTTCTATCATCAATTCGTTTATGACTGTGTTTATTTCTTGTTGTTGTTGATTTATGTCCTGCTCGTTTTGAACTTTGCTGTTTTCTTCAATTACAGCACTCTCTTGTTGTTGTTGTTGTTCTAATGAGACTACTTCTTGATGCTGTTGTTCAACAAGTGGATTCGCTTCAGATTGCTGTTCAACAACTGGGCTTGTTTCATTCTGTTGTTCAATTAGTGAATTCGTTTCAGATTGTTGTTCAACAATAGGGTTTGTTTGATGCTGATGCTGTTCTCTGATCGTAGTCACTTCATCTAAATCTACTAGTGGTTGATCTATTTGAACCGGAGTTATTTCTTGCTGTTGTTCAAGAGGCTCAATTTCTTGTTGTTCAACCGATTGATTAACATTTTGAATAGGTGTTGTTTCTTGTTGTTGTTGTTCTAATGGAACCATTTCTTGTTGATCAACTTGATCATCAATTTCCAAATTTCTGCTGTCATCAATTTCCGAAACAACTTGATCAGCACGCTTTTCTTCGACTGGCTCGGCTAGTTCCTGGTCATGCATTCTGTCATGATCAAAATGATTACTCTCACACTCTACCACTTCTTGTTCATGTTCAACAACTTGTTGCTCAATTACTTGTTCAACTACTTCAACATTTTCGACTTGTTCAACTTGTTCAATTTGTTCCACATTCTCATTTTCAATAACTACAACGTTATTGACAAAATTTTCTTCAATCACAACTTCTTCTTTGCGTTCAACTAAAGTCTCACTCACAGGCTCTGCTGTCGACTGCTCCGATTGAACTGGATCAATGCTTAAACTAAGACTTTTTGAAGTTTTAGTTTCTTTTTTGACTGGTGGCTTAGCATTTGCTGATTTTTTAGCAATCTCGGCTGTTTTAGACACTTTAGAAGTAGCACTACCATTCATGCTTTGTCTAGTTGAAGCACTTGATGGCTTTTTGTCACCTACTGGTGGTTTATTTGTTGAATTGTCTGTTTTTTTGGCTGAGACTGGTGCTGATGTTGGCTTAGCTGGTCTAGCTGCTTTGTTAGTTGTGTTTTTAGCATCACCATTTGACTTTGACATTGAACTATTTAATTTACTAGTTGCAGACTCTTTAGAAGTCTTTTTTGAACCATTTATAGATTGTTGATTTTGTTCATTTATTTCTACACAATCGGCTTCAACATTATTTGTATCATTTTCAGTTATTTGTTCGCTTACAAGCTCAGAACAAGTTGCATCCGATTGAGCATGATCAGCACTTGAGGCTTTTGAATTTTTAACGTCTTTTTTAATCGGAGGTTTAGCAGCATTCAAAGCTGTTTTTTTAGCAAGTTCACTTTTAGCAGGTACTTGACGAGGTACTGCTGGCTTAGCCGGTTGCTTAGCAACAGCTGTTTTTTTAGCAACCTCGACAGGCTTTGATGCTTTGGGAGCAGAAGTGCCATTCATGCTTTGTCTAGTTGAAGCACTTGACGGCTTTTTGTCACCCACTGGTGGTTTACTAAATGAAGTGTCGCTCTTTTTTGATGAAGGGACTGGAGCTGATGTTGGCTTAGCTGGTCTAGCTGCTTTGTTAGTTGTGTTCTTAGCATCACCATTTGACTTTGACATTGAACTATTTAATTTGCTAGGTGCCGATTCTTTATTAACTTTGGTCTCTTTTCTAAGAGCATTATAAAATTGTTGATTTTGATCCAAGTCCGATTTGATCTTATAAACCGGATGTACCAATAGATCAAAATCCTTAAGCCTATCTAAAGCATTGAATAGAACATTTTGAGGACAATTGCCAGTAAACAAAAGCCTAAGAGCTGTATTGGTCGAGTCAACTTTGTAGCTTGGTTGCCATACAAGCAAACAAACCGAAGAAGCTAAATGAGAAGATGGCAGATTACGATAGACATGTTGAAAAGCTAAATTAGATTTATGCATTTTGGATATCATGGTTTGCTGTTGAACACAAAAATCTTTGAATTCAGTCGATTGTACATTAGGCGTTAGGAGATAAAGATCCAAACTGCCGTAGTGTGCTTTGTAGTATAATTTGTAATGATCATAGTGAAGTTTGACTTTTTCGGTTAGGGGTCTTTGAATAACCAAAGGCTGTAGTTTTATTTGAAGACGCTCTATAGCCTCTAGTATCAAGTCCGAGTCGGACTTGTTGCCAGAACAATTTGGCAGTTCATTTATGATCAAATTAGCGGCTTTGTTTGGCGACGAATGCAAATTGTGGGAATTGTGTGAGCTTATTAAATTACCAAGAATAACTGATATGCGTGGCTTTACGCCAACATTGGCTGCTTTTTTCTGGAATAGACTGGTCAAGCCACCAAGAGAGTCCGAGTCAGTATGAGTTACTAAAACTGCATCGATTTGCTCAAGCATATTGACAAATTTCCAAAAGCATGGTTTGAGACGATCAAAGCCTCCGTTTATTAGCATTGTGAAACCATTGATGGCAAAGTAGCATGAATCACCTTGACCTGCTGGAAAAATGTACAAAGATGGCTTTTGAATTTTGAGTGTTCCGGTACAAATTGGAGCGTCCATTAGTTGATCGATTGGGGTCTTGTTCAAATATTGATCGACCAAGTCGACAAAATCGTCGAATGTATACTCGCCTTGATTAAGTAGGCTTTGAATTGGTCTAACTGACACATTAGTTAGCTTTTCAAGCGATTTCCAGTTCTTGTTCGAGTCGAACACTTTCTGATTCATTATAAAATCAATATTCTGAGAGTTAACATGATACAAAGTCAAATACGAGTGCATGTCATCATATGTAACAAGTGAATCATTTATGTTCATGTCACCATTGTAATTTGAATCAAATGTTAAATTAAGAAAGTATTTTTGTTTGTGTTCGGATTGAAGAAATTGCTTAAAGCTTTGTTTAAATTGACTTAGAGTGATGTTTATTAGTAGACTAAATTCGAATGTTGATTCATTTGAGTGTGTTATCACATATTGTTGATCTTGAAAAATATTTTAGATTAAATTTATTTATAATTAATTTAATAATTTAAGAATTGAGAGCAAATTGAACAAAAATATTTTATTTTTTGATAAATTTAAATTTAAAAAAATACATGTAAAAAATACTAGAATCAAAAATCTGTATTATTAAACATAACATGGAATTTTCAAAATTCACGAAAAATTTAAGTCCTTTTTTTCCCATCAAAGAAAAATGCCTAATCCTCTGGGTGAATTAATATCATATCTGAACATCTATTACAATAAATTCATATTACCCCTGAAGGCTCATTTATCAAACAAATAAAATATGTTGGTAGAGTAATTGATTTAGATCCTTTTACTGCAAATGTTGAAGATTGTATAGCTGCACTCGATCAATCTTATAAGTCAAAAATTACTCAAACAAAAACAGACAAAATTGAGGTCTAAAGAAAGATTGTTAATTTGTGAGACGAAGGATCCAATGTAAATACTATAATTAGATTTTTGAAGTATTAATTAATTAAAATAAATAAATAAATAAAAAAAATACTGCAACTTAATATAGGATACTTTTTTGTACCTTTTTTTACTTTGTGAAAAAATTTTTTATTTATTTTTTCTAATAGATAATGGGTATTGTGAAATTCAGGAAGAAATTGAACAAAAATTTTTCATTTTTAGATAAATTAAAATTTACTAAAATAAAATACATTTAAAAAATACTTTGTTGTATCTTATTTGAGCAATAGACAATGAACTTATTTTACCATATTATTCACTTGCAAAAAAAAGTGTTCTTTTGTGTACTTTTGTTATAAAAACTATTTTCCCTAGCAAAAAAAGTGTCCTCTTGTGTCCTTTTGTGCACTTTTGTTATGAATCCTATCTTTCCTATCAAAAAAAAGTGTCCTTTTGTGTCCTTTTGTGTACTTTTGTTATGAATCGATTTAATCCTAACAAAAAAAGTGTCCTTTTGTGTTCTTTTGTTATAAAATCCATTTATTCCTAGCAAAAAAAAGTGTCCTTTTGTGTCCTTTTGTGGACATGGTGGAACCACGAAGGTTCCACATTAAATGGAGGAACCTCCTAAGTTTAACATTTAAATAAAAAAGGATTTATAACAAAAGGAAACAAAAGAACACTTTTTTTTGCTAGGAAATAAAGGATCCATGACAAAAGGACACAAAAAGACACTCTTTTTGCATATTAATATTTATTTAAAAGTTCATTGTCAATCCATGTCTTATTTGCCAAAAATAAAAGCATTATTTTCTTTTTTTTAGGTAAACCAAACCAATAATCGCATTGATGCTTTATTGTTTGTCTTTTATTTACATCAGAAGAATTATTTTAGGTAAAAAATAAAATTTTTGCACTGTTAATAATTTTTTTCAAAAATCTAATAGTCCAAATGAGTAAAGAAAATAATCGATAAAACAATTTAAAACTTATTCAATTAAATTCAATCAAAATTGTTCTGTTTTTTCAACGATGATTTTAAATTTTTAATTTAGGAAAAATCACAAATTTTAAAATTAGACAAGCAAACTTTGTAAATTTCTATCAGTCTTACCATTACTTTATATCCTAAGAATAATTTTCAATTTTAACCAAGCTTTAAGATATATGCATAGACTAATTACTCGTCTGTAAATATCATAATTACAGCAAAACCCCAAAATTAACATTGTTGAATAAAAAAGTTATTTATTAAACATAAATAAAAGATTAAAATCAAAAAAAAAAAAACGATTTTTTGCTTAAAAACTAAAATTAATGTCTTAGTGCATAATCAATTCTTAAGGTATAGAAAATTAAATTGACTTACTGATAGCTGATTTTTTGTTAACATGAGCATGAATGCCGGAGATCATGTCTTGCTTGAACGGAGCAATGTGCTCACCAATTTGGCTGAGACCTTAAATAAAAATTCCAATTGAATTTATAAGCCCAAAATACGCATTTGATAAAACAGCAACTTACTTGTATTCAATTGACTAAGCAGGTATTTGACATCGTCGTGCGAGCTCGACTGACCAAGCACCACGAATAAATTAACCGGTACTTGGTCGTTCACGTTCACAGAGCTCGGATCAACTTTCATTCTGTACTAAATTATGTAAATAATTTTCTCTTTTTGAAAAAAAAATGAAGAAAAAAATTTAAATCGGCTTTGAAATGATGTTTTTTTTTATATTTCAAATTAGAAAAAAAAAGAGCGAGAAAAATATGCTTGCAATGGGGTGCAGAGCACAAATCTAGAGGGAGATGTGTGCGCTTTGGTTTAATCGCAGTCCTCCATTGAAGAAGAAGTTTAAGCCTCCAACTACATGCATGTAAAAATGAATTTTCTAACTGTTCAACTAAACATCTTTATTTAAATCATAAGTTTATTGATTTAACTTGAAACAATATATTCCTGACCAAACATATTCCATTAATCAACATACATAAACATGAGCTTAACTAAGAGCATATGTTCGTCTTAAATGGTAGACTAATGATTGGATGCGGTCTGACCTATAGGAAATAGATAACCTCGTTTTGATAATTATCTCGAGCTTATCTTGAGCATTAATCAAAGCGCGCATAAATATTAGTATTTGACAAATAGCTAATAGAAAATTGCTCATTATTTATAGCGCAAATGTTGAGCACACTCGCTCCTGCTAACACACAAACAACTATGTAGTTTTTATACCGGTTGGAAAAAAATCGATTTGGTAAATCGTATTTCCGTTTTGCAAGCTAATTAATGACCTTTAAAAATCGATACATTCGGCCATGTTTACAGCCATTGATTTATCGATTCAGCAGTCAAACTTATTTGAACTCATTTAAAAAAAAAACTAAGTTGAATTTAAATTTTTTTCGTCTTGTTTTTATTGTTACTGATCCATTTTTTCAGTTTGCTATGATGAAAATTTTCACAACCTAATGAGCGCAGCTACTTTTTTTTCTAAAGCCAAGCATTCATAATAAACCAAACAATTAAAATAGAATTCAATTATTTAATTTTTCAATTTAATAAATAGACTAAAAATAAAGAAATCTATTTTGTTTTTTTGTTTTTTCAATAACCTTTATTGGGGTTCAATTGAAGTTTTAAAAATAAAAAGACAAAATGGGTTATTTAGAGAGCTAAGAAATTTTTTTCTTTTTTTTTTCTACTAATGAAAAAAATAATAAAACATCTAGTCAAATAATAAAAAAAATAACTTGATTGTAATTTTAGAATTAGAAGCGATTTTTTGTTGATGGCTCGGCAAACATTTACTTATTCATTTTATATTTGTTTTTTACTTCTGTGATTATGTACTCTCAAATCAAACAAATTTTAAATTTCAGTTTTAGTGGCATGCAACAAAATAATATCTTAATAAATTTTAGAAAACCGAAATTCTCCAAAGAAAATCAACTCCCTGAATAAATAGGCTTTTGGCTTAAACAAAACGAATTTTAATGTTTGTTTATTGAAAAAAATCCTTAATAACAAAAAGCACTCATCCATTGCTTAAGTATCAAATTTATTTTAAAAAATAATAAAAAAAAAACAGTTCTTTGATTACTAATTTATTTATTGATTTTTAATTCTAAGTAACAGCTGAAAATACATATTTTTTTTATTACAAGTCTGATGATTGATTATTAAAGTACATGTCAAATTTGAAAAAAAAAGCTTTATTGAATGCAAAATTAAATTAACAAAGCATATTGAATCTGATTATAATTTGTTTGAATTAGCAAAATTTCAAAATTAAGATTTAAAATTATGCAAATATTTGCCATTTAGAGCAAAATTTTCAAAAATTTTAGTTTAATTGGCAATTTTTCTTTTTTTTTTTTAAAAAAAATTTAAAATAAAATAAAAAAAAATGATAAAAAATCGCAATACTAGAGTCAACTACAGTTCTATTGTTATATTGGTAGCTATTTTCTTGTCATCATTGTCATTTTTATACTTAATTTACAGCAATTTTCCGCATTTAGAAGAGTAATTTTAATCCTAAAAAAAAAAAAATTATTTTTTAAATTAATGCTTTATTTAGAGAGGAAAAACAGTTTTTGAAACTGCCTAGAAACATCGAGGACGCCAAAAACATCGGCCGAGTGCTCAAAAAATACAATCAAGACCATTTTAACAGTGTGTTGGCCGCCTACTTTTTTGTCTATGTATTCCTGCAAACATTTGCCATACCGGGATCAATATTTTTGAGTATATTGTCCGGTTTTTTGTACCCGTTTCCTCTAGCGTTGAGCCTTGTATGCACTTGTTCAGCTTTAGGAGCGAGTTTATGCTACGCTCTATCAGCTCTTGTTGCCCGTAAAATAATCCTAAAATTTCTGGCACAAAGAATAAACAATTGGAAGCTAAAAGTATATAAACTCAAGGATGACATGTTTTGGTACATAGTTTTTTTGCGAATTACTCCCCTAGTGCCCAATTGGTTTATGAACCTAACATCACCTATCATTGAGATACCCATAAAGCCATTTTTATTTGGTACTTTTGTGGGCGTTGCACCGCCATCTCTTATCTACATATCAGCTGGCACAACTCTCAATGAATTAACCTCTTCTAGCAGTTTTATTTCGGCTAAATCAATTTTTGCTCTCATATTTGTATCAATATTGTCTTTGGCACCAATTGTTCTGCCAAAAATGTTTCCAAAATTTTTTGCAAAATATTTTTCCAAATTCGCTGATACAAAAAATGAATAAATTTTGTTTATTTTTTGCTTTCTTTTTTTTTTTTTTTTTATTTTGTTGCTCTTAATTCATTCATTCATTGCTGTTAAATGTAATGCTTTAAATTCATTTCAAATAAATTTTTTATAAATAATACATTTTTTATGTCAATCAGTATGGAATTATTGAAAAAAATACCTCATAATCTATGGAAAGCGTTTAAGTATTATTCGTATTTTTACGTAGGGACAAATTATTTGTGTCCAGTGAGCATTGTTGTTTGCAAAGGTGAATCAATGGAGCCCACAATTAGGGAAAATGATGTGCTTCTCACCGAAAAGGTGTCCATTAGACGTCAACATCTCAAAAAGTATGAACCAACTCACATGAGTCTATTAAATTTAAAAAAACTTTTTTATCAGCAATGATATAATCATATTCAAGCATCCGTTTAAGTCAGACCGGACAGTTTGTAAGCGAGTGGCCGTTGAAGGCTATGAGGAGTACCAAGACATGGAAGACTTGGATGAAAATTATATCTCATTTGTCAATGTAACTGTTCGTGGAGACAACGAATCTAGTTCACATGACTCCAGGGACTACGGTCCGATTCCGTACGGACTCATTGAGAGTCGAGCTGTGATGAAACTCTGGCCTGTCAAAGACTTTAAAGTCTTCAAAAGAGGTGTTTAGTTTCTTTTTTCTTTTAATTTATTTTTAAAATAAAATTTAAATTTTTTTATATGAATTTTAAAATTTTTAAACATTGAAAAAAAAAATTTTATTACTCTAAATTAATTGTTTTAGAAACAAAAAAAATTATCTAATGTTTAATCAGAGTATGATAACATAAAACACTATTTAGTCATTTTCTCCACCCTGTTTTTCGCACGTTTCTTTTTTTGTTTTTCCTCCACGTAAATTATTTGGTTCAAAACCAATTTTCTAATTCTCATGGATTTTAAAAATTTTGGTATAAATTTTATAATGTATAAAATTTAAATTTATCATTAAGTAAAATGCTTAAATCAGTTTTGACTTTATTCATTATTGGCTTTGGTAAGAATTATTTATTTTTGAAAAAAAAATAAAAATTATTTTCGAAAAAGCTTTGGCTGCCGCCAGTCCCAGAGACACTCCAACTTGTGACATATGTGTGCTGTTGGTAAAAACTGCCGAAGGCCTTGTACAACAGAACAAAACCGAAACGGAAATTATCCAATTTGTTGAGAACCAAGTATGCAGCAAATTGGGATCTTTGGCCAGTGTTTGCAATCAATACATTGAAGCCTATGGTCGTATTGTTATCGAAGAGCTAATTCAAAAAGCTGTAAAAAATGAAAATTTTCTGATTGAAAAAAAAATTAATTTTTAGATTTAAAGGACCCCAAAGATGTCTGCAAAAAAATTGGTTTATGTACATCGCGTTTTATAGCTGTGCCACGAATAAATTTAAATAAAATCCATGCTGAGCCAATCTACTGCACTGTTTGCCAATATGCAGTTCAATTTTTGGACCATGAATTAGCAAATAACAAAACCGAAGAGGCTGTTGTCAATGCTTTGGATAAAGCCTGCAAAATTGCTCCAGCTTCACTTAGAGATCAATGCGATGCTTTAATAAATTCGTACGGAGTTTATATTGTTCAATTGTTGATTGAACTTGCCGATCCTCTTAAAGTCTGTCAAGCTATAAAATTGTGCTGAATAAATAAAAAATAAAATAATTAAAATTTTTGTTAAAAAAATTCATTTTTCTTTTTTCGTTTAACTAAAAATGAGTTAAATTTGAATATATATTTTATTTCAAGATAAAATTAGTGTTTCTTAAATTAATATTTTAAATAAAAAGTACTAAAAAATATTTATTAGTTTATAATTTTAATCGTAATCAGAATGAATTGAATTTTCTTGAACTTTTTCTTCCTCTTCAATATCACTTTCAAATTTAACTGATTTCATAATTTCATAAAGTAATCCTTTAACAGGTTGACCATTGGGACCTGTAACATTTGCTGCTTCTTTGCCTTTTCTTCCCATAACAATGTCAAATTCAACTTCTTCTCCTTCAACTAAATTTTTTTCAAATGAGTCAATAATACTCTCTCCAATGGCACTAAAGTGCACAAATATTTCTTCACTATTATCATTCCTAGCAATAAATCCATATCCAAGTGAAGCATTAAACCATTTTACTATTCCAGCTATTCGTTTGTTTTTTAATGATTCCATTTTTTCACAATCTTGAGAAGCATCTATTTTTAGCCAAACTTCAATGGTTATACAATCTTCTTCGAAATTATAGTAATCGTTGTCCGAACTGGTTATTTCGCTTAGGTCCATAAATTTACTTGTTCCACATTCTATATTTGAATGACTGTAAAAATGTTCAAAGCTAATATCAAATAATTTTTCAGACTCAGATTTATGCATTAGTCGAAATTCTACTTTTGCATTTACAGGTAAGATATTTTTCGAATCAAACAAAGAATCACAAATCAAATAAAGACTGAGATATTTATTTTCATTTTCTTTAAACAATTCGGCTTTAATTATCCATTCTAAATTTTTGACCAAGCATACTTTGGAAAATATTTTCACATTTTTACAATGTGTAAATTTATAAAAATCACTTATTACCAATTGAAATATTGCTTCTTCTCGATCATTAGAGATTTTTTTATTTGTAGCAACAAATTTTGTCTCTTCTTGCCAAGTCATTAAATCGTTTATATCTAAATTAATAGATGATGGCTTGAATTGTAAATTTTTTTTAGTCAAATTGGATGCTGCAGTCTCAATTAAATTTCTAACATATTTTATAATCAGGCTGTTATTTTCGATTACCCTAAGTTTCATATCTATATCTAAGTCTTCGTTAATTGTTATATTGTTTGTCATTTTTTCAAGTGATTTAATAGTTTCAAGGTCTTTTCTAAATTCATCTAGTTTAAGTTTTTTTTGTTCATCAATTTCTTTTATTAGACCTTCGTAATAATCATCAATTTTATTGTTCATTATTAGCTTTACTTCCTCGCGTCTTAGATCAATCTCATTCTTTAATTGATCATAACTTTCATCAACAAAATACTTGGGATCATTTTTGAAAATTTGAAAATTTTTCATTGCTTCCTTTAAATTTTCTTGGTCTAAAAAAAGCTTGGCTCTGCCTATCACCAGCTCATTTCGAGTCATGTTCAAGCATTCATCAGTTGTAATCAAATGAGTCTTACAAACGGGACAAGGAAATCTGTGAACTGAAGAAAAAATTTCTTTGTATCCAGTTTTAAATCCACAAGGCAAAATTATAACCAAATCTTCCAGTTTTGTCATTTTGAATTTATTTATTTTTGAAAGAACAAATAATTATGCAAAATTTTGAAAAATTCTTTTTTTTTTTCTAATAAATTTTTAAAGCAAAATGTTTAAATAAATTTTATTTTTAATTTTTAAAAAAATGTTGATCCAAAATCTAGATAAATAGCAAATTTAAATTTTTAAAGTGATACAGTTGATGAAGTACACAATGGATTGTAGATCATGTAAACAAGTAATTGTACATCTGAATTCTGGTTAAAAAATTACAAATTTGGCATACAATAATGGTCTTTAAATAGTCAATTTCAACAATAAATGAGCGTCTGTGATCCTGGGTTATTTTTGTTTAAATTAAAAAATTAAATAAAGCTTAGACTCTTTAAATAGCCTTGAAAGAAATTATGCTGCTAATTTTTTGAAAAATTATTCAAGATCAAACTAAAAAGTGGAAAAATAAATATACAATTAAAGTTTTTGAAAAAAATAATTTTAACGCAGCTTTTTATTAAATAATTGATATTATAATTAAATTAACAATATGTTGCATGTAAAAATGAATAAACATTTTTTTTACTTTTAATATTTTATAATTAAATTTTTAAAACTAAAAAATAAAAAATTTTATAACTCTAAGATAACTAAAATAAAATTTAAACATAACAAAATCAAAATCAACATATTCCTAATTACAAAAACCATGTTTCGACATGTAAACTAGATTTTCATATTGATTAGATTGTTTCAAAAATAGTCACTTGGTGACTTTTGCTGTACTATTTTGCTTGAGCCATTTCTATACTCAAATAAATATTTTTCTTTGCCATGGCACAATCTTATTTTAGTAAAAATTTTCTCATCCGAAGATGATACAGAACATTCAGCTATTTTTGGATTGTCAACTCTGAGCAAAGCTTCAATAGTAATAGAGTCGTTTTTGGCATCATAGAAGCCGCTCTTGGGATCCATCAATTCATTAAACGTGATCAATTGATTTGTTCCAAAGCCACAATCAGTTTTGTCAAATAGTTTCTTTTTTCTAATGCCAATGCTCTTTTCGGGTAGAGTGGTATGCAAAAGCTTCAATTCTGCATCAACATAAACAGATACTTTGGCAGATTCAAAAGCTGTGAGACAAAATAAATACAAACCAAGTCCTGTTTGACCTCTATCATTTTCAGATAGTTTCACTTTAATAATCCATTGTAAATTTCTCATTGTGTATGGTTTGGAAAACAATTTCAATTTGTTTCTTTGTATTATTTTTGACAAGTCGTCAATTACCAATTTAAATGTGCCTTTGTCATAAAAATTTTTTTCCCCTTCTAACTTTGATCCAAATTTGACTTTTCCAAATAAATTTTCAACATCTATTTCTTGAGTATTTTGAACAAAGTCCATGTCAGTCAAATCAGCTATTGTTGTGTTTATAAAATCTATATGATTTTCAATTTTTTTAGAATGATTGTCAATAAACTCTAATTTAGATTTAATGTCCGCATCTATCAGCACATTCAAATCATACAATTCATTTTTTGATGAATTAATTTTATCTGTATTTTTCTTGAATTCGTTTAGTTTTAATTTTTTTTGCTTCTCAATCATCTCTAATAAATTTTCATAGTACACATCAATCTTTTGATTTAACAATAATTTGACTTCTTCTCGACGAAGGTCGATTTTATTTTTTACCTGAGCTACATTTTCATCGACAAAATATTCAGGATCTTTTTTGAAAGGTTGCAGATTTTGTTCACAATCAGACAATTTTTCCAGCTTTATTTGTAGACTAGCTTGACCAATTACCAGTTTGTTGCGTGTGATTTTCATGCAGTCTTGACGCGTTACTTCATGATTTTTGCAAACAGGACACTGGAATTTATCTGCTTTCATTTCAAGTTTGATTAATTTGGTCGTAAAACCACATGGCAATGCTATTTTCAGTTCATCCATTTTTGTCTTAACTCATTTAAATCTTAAAACAAAAATTATGATTGTTGTATAATCTAACCGTTTTCTTTTTTTATTTTAATTTTAAATAAAATAGTCTTGGTAGTAGTCTTTTAAATATTTTAAATTTAATTTTATTTTTAATCAAAAAATTAATATCTGGCTTTAAAAAAAATTATTATTTTTAAACATAACAAAAAAACTAATTTTCTTCTTTTAACATTGCAAACCACCTTCAGAAAGGTTCTTTTTTCACTTCAATTTTTCTTCGTTTGTAACCAATTTTCTTTTGTTTCAAAAGACAATACAAACTTAAGGGTTGACCATATATGCTTCTTATATTAATAGCCTGTTTACCATATATTCCATTGATTAGATCAAATCTAACGCGTTTTTTAATCAGAAGAGGCTTTTTGATATCCTTTCCGCTATTTCCTAATATAGCAGTTTTTAAAAAAAACACTCTTTCATTTTCACTTTTTCTGTAAATTGAACCATATCCATTTTTACTACAATATGATTTTACTATACCATCGGCATTTTTTTCTAATAAAAAATTATTTCTAAAAGAATTTTCCTCTACCGGATTATTAATATGTTCATCTTGTTTTAAATTAAATATATTTTTAAAAACATTCTCAACATTTAAATCAATTGGAAAATTTTCCTCGCTCAAAATTTTAATTGCTGTATCGATCATGTCAATTTGATCGTCAATTTTTTTACAATTGTCATTTAAAAGATCTAATTTTTTTTTTATATCTAAATTTTCCTCATATTTTGTGTCCATAAGCTCTTTATCCAGTTTATTAATTTTTTCAATTTTTTCTTTAAACTCATTCAATTTCAAGCAACATTTTTGATCATAATCTTTGATTAAATTTTCAAAATATTGATCTATTTTGTGATTTATGAAAAATTTTGTAAACTCTTTTCTGGCATCTATTTTTAGTTTAAATGTTGCTCTATTGTCATCTATAAAATAATTTGGCATATTTCTGTAAATTTCAAAACTTTGTCTGCATTCGGATAATTTTTTTTGCTTCAAACTTAAATTAGTCTGATTAAGTATAAGCCTATTACGATTCATATTGAGGCATTCTTGACGCACAATTTGATGGGTTCTACAAATTGGACATGTAAATTTATCGTTTAACTGATTAATTTCTTTGTAATCAGCGGTGAAACCGCATGGCAGAGCAACTACTATTTCATCCATTAGTTCAAAGATTTATTTTTTTTCCTTAAAAAAAAATGATATTTGAATGATTTGTTTTTTTTTTAGATTAAAAATTCTTTTTCAAACAAATTTTGAATTTAATTTTTCAGCCAAAATAAACATAACATTAATCCAATTTTACAAGTTGAATTCAAAAAAAAAATTCACTTTTTTCAAAGCTTCAATAAACTGTAATTTTGAGAAATATTTTTTAAAGAAAAAATGCACTGCCAACTGATCATATGCTTGGCATATCGTTGTAACATCAACTTCAAGTTATGAAAATCAGCTGGCAATTTGTAAATGAAGCTAGTAAAAAAAATCAATTAAAAAAAAACTAAAAATTATTTATTTAATAAAATTTTTTATTTTTTTTCTTTTAATAAAATTTCTAGATTTGAAAAAAAAAAAAAAAATTTATTTTCTCTTCAAAAATTTTTCTTAATCAAAGTCAGTATAGTAAGGATCCGAGTCTGAATCAAAATCGTTCCCAAAATCTGAATCAGTTTCATCCGAGTCGCTACTAAAATCTGAATCAGATTCATCCGAGTCGCTACTTGAATCTGAATCAGTTTCATCCGATTCGCTACTTGAATCTGAATCGGTATCTTCTAAATCAGAATCAGTTCGATCACTACTTGAATCAATGTCTTCATATGAATCAGAATGAACTATATTTAAAAGGCCGATTCTGTTTTCAAGGTCATCACCAGTAGTGAATTTATTGCTATCTTTTTTGACTTGAAATCTTCTAATAGATTGTTTAATCCAAGCTTCAATTGTAATAGAATCATCTGAAGTGTTGTAAAAACCTTTTACAGGATCTAGTATGTCATCAATTGGCACCAAAAAAGAATATCCGTGCAGCTGTTCTTCATACTTGACTAAATTTTCAATTTTGCAGACTAAATTGTTGTCGGGTTGATTCCGACACAGAAGTCTCATTTCTCCAGCAAAATTCAGTGGTAATTCATTGTGTTTACTTAATGATCTACATTGTAAACAACATTCCAATGCGGTCTCTGTATTGCTTTGTCTAGTCGATTTAGCATGGATTGACCATTCAAAATTTTTAATCTTAACAGGTTTCGAGTATGCCTCTAAAATTTTACCTTCTTTAAATTTTGAAAAATTTTTTATCCAAAGCTGAAAAGTTGTCTCTGACTGAATGACATCGCTATCTGAATTTAATTTTACGTGCGAGCCAAGTTGGCCAAATACTTTTTCTATATCCCAACTGTAACTACTATGATTAAGAACCAAGCTTTTTTCATTCAAAGCATCCATTGTTTTATCAATATAGTTAAGTTTATCATCTAAATTTGCCATATTTTCATTTATTAAATTTAATTTGGAATTAATGTCCAAATTGGTGCCAATTTTACTCAACTCAGTTATTTCTTTGTTTGAGAAAATATTTTCAATTTTTTCTCTAAATTCATTTAATTTAGACTCTTTTTGTTTGTCAATAATGGCAAATAAATTTTCACAATAATCATCAATTTTTTTGTTCATTAGCAATTTAATTTCTTCCCTTCGCAAGTCAATTTGATTTTTTAGTTGAGAAAAATTTTCGTCCAAATGAAAACTGGGATCAATTTTAAATTGTTCTAAATTTTTTAATTTTTCGCACAAACTTTGTTGCTTTAAATCCAGCATGGCTTGATTTATGACCAATTTGTTTTTGGTCATGTTCAAACATTCATTAGCGCTTATTTCATGATTTTTGCACACTGGACACAAAAATCTGTCTTCTTTGCCAAAAATTTCATTGTATTTACATTCAAAACCACACGTCAGCGTAATTAACAACTCGTCCATTTTAAGACTAAAATATAATCATAAATTACATTATGTGTTTTGTCTCAAATTGAATTTAATTGTTGCAAAAATAAAGTCTTAAATTTTTAAAGCTTTGATTAGATAAAAGTTTATATTGAATGAGAAAATTAAGAGATGATTAAACACTGGTCATTTTGATCTCTATAAATACTAAATTAATTTAAATAATATGTTTTTTAACATGATTAAAATTGAAAGATAAACAAAATTTAACGTCTTTTTGTTTTTATTATTTTACGTAAAAAAAAATTATTAAAATGCACATCATAAGGAAGTTGAGCTTTTATTCTAACTTCAAAAGTGATCGAATCATTTTCATAATCTAAAAAACAATTTTTTCCATCAATCATCATATCTTCAAAGTTTATAAAATTATCAAATTCATGCTTGCTCAAGTTTGGTCTAAATATAAAACTCTCCCATTTTTTTCCCAAATTTATTTCACTATCAATTTTGTTTATCAAAATTATATCCAATTCAGCATCTATATACCACTCAGGCGTTTCCAAAACTGGATTACAAACAACATAACAGCAAAGAGAATTTTCATCAAATTCAACAACAATATTCCATTCAAAATTTCTGATTATAAATGTGTTTGATGTTAATTTTAAATTTTTGCTTTTTTTACATATTGAAAAATTATTGACAACAAATTGATATGTTGCACTTTCTCGACTATCATCATCAATGTCTTCACCATTTCCATAA
>VANL01000789.1:0-23385 GCA_006352455.1 Brachionus sp. 'Tiscar'
GTCTGATGCCAAAAAAGTTGATTTCTTTAGAACGCAAAACATCTAGTTCAGCAAAAGCGTCACATTCAACTTCTCCAGAAAGACCCTGGCAGCTTACAAGTTTTGAATCAGAAAAATAAATACATCTTGTACCATTGACCTCAACTTGAGTTACTGATTCACCAATGGTTAAAGCAATGAAGGCAAATAGAATACAAATCGAGAGCTTCATTTTGGAGATGATTTTTAATATATCTTTTTATTTTTGATTAGTTAACTGTTTTTATACCTTTCAGTTAAGCTAAAATTTACTGAACTTTGTTCAAGCTTTAAGCTTCAATACACATTTACTAGCTGACAATAATATTTTTAGAAATATTTTTCAAAAATAGCAGCATGCTTTTACTAACTATTGTTTCTTGCTAGAGAATTTTTCTCAATGTGCATATACTGAACTCTACAAAATATTTGAGTTCTCAATAGAAAAAATTCTTGTTTAAAATTTAAATTTTCGCACACAATTAAAAAATTAGTGATGAGTTAGCAAAAAAAAATTAAATTTTTTTTAAATTAAATTTTATTAAATAAAAGTATTAATTATTAATAAAAATTAAACCACAGACAAAAAACCAAATGCTTTTACATTTTCATTTGAGCTTTCTTCTTTAACTCTAATCACTTGATCTTGAACATTTTGTCTAAAAAAATCTACCAACTTAGAATAGCAGGTTAAGTTATTGACTCGAAAACCGTCATCGAACATTTCTTGTGAATAATAAACTGAAAATCTGTGAAATTTGAATCCAATTTGAATTGTATAGTTTCTATACAATTCATTCTCGACTCTAGGGTACAAATAAAACTTGACCAATTCTGGCAATGTCACATCCTCCTGATTTGGAACAAAAGTAATTGCAAAATCTTTGAAATTTTCTGTGCCTTCACCAGTAAAATTCTTAATTGCTTGACATTCTACTTTTCCTCTAGAAATTTGAAATTTGAGTATATGCACAAGAATTTAATTTTAAATTTCATTACCCATCACAGTTAAGAATGTTTTTTGAAACGATACATTTGACTAAAATTAAAAAACGTTTATTATTTAAAAAAAAAAGACGCATTAAAAGGCCTTTGAACTTTTAATAAAATAATAACTAATAATTTTTTTGATAGACATTTATTTATTGTTCTTACAATTTAATTTAGAAAAAAAATTACAATCGTCAAAGAACCTATTTACCTGGAAGCTTTATGTTTGATAGTCGATCTTTTTTACTTTCTGAGGGGTTGGTTAAAAATATGGCCAACAAAGACACAACGAATAAGACAATTTTGAGCATGATTTCAAATGAATATTGAAATATAGACTAGTTTTATTTATACCTTAATTTCCTGGAGTTAATCAAGTTCATTTAGGTTATAAAAACACATGAGATTAGGTGAACTTTTTTAATTATAGATAAAAAAAGTATAATTTATGCTTAGGTCAGTAGATTAGATTAGACTCTCAAAAGATGTTTCATAAAAAAATGACCGTTAAGTTAGCATTGCATTTTTTTATTCCAATTCACATAGTATGCCTTAGAAGTAGTGTTAAAAGGTATTATCAATTTTATAAAAAAAAAATTCAAAATATTTAACTTTTTTCTTTATTAATATTTTCAAAATTTTATTTTTATAAAATAAAAAGCTGAATAAATTTTAAAATCTTTTTATAAAAAAAATTTAATTAAAATTTAAGCTTATATTATTTGGGAAAAAAAAGCTAAAAAAAATGATGAAGCTATTTTAGCTTTACTCGAATTGACTTCGATTGTGTAAGATAAAAATCGCTTAAGATTTTATTAAAGCACGCACTTATCATTTAAAAAGTAACTAAAAGCACATTCTGTAAGATGTAAAAATTTTTATATTTTGGCTTAAGAAAAGGATATATAAATGGGAGAAAATCTGAAGATTCAAATCATTCTAATTTTGAAGCAGTTGAATAATTACAACAAGCAAGAAAAATCAATCCGAAAATGTTCAAATTCACTTTACTGATTGCTTTGGTTGGATTAGCTGTAGCTCAGGAACTTAACTGGGATTCAATCCCAGTTGTTGCCAATAGCACTCAATGCATGTACAGACCAGAAAACAAAATGCTCGGCTGCAGAGGCTCATCTGAAGTTATCGAATGTGAAGCCGTCAGCACTTTGCCAGTTGGTTTCGAAATCTTCGGCTTAGGCAGAGAAACTCTTGAACAAGTTCCAGTCGAATCACAAAGATTTTTCTTGTTCCCAAGAGGATCGAACGATACTGTTTACCAAAACCATGTTGTCGAAGTTGAGAACGTTACCCGAAACGTCTCATTGTGTCATATGGAATCAATGGAAGTTGGTTTGAGAGTTCCAGATGTCAAATGCTGGGCTAGATTGGTCGAATTATTCAACGCTTCAGTTGGAACTCAAGTCGTCCAAGTTGAACAATTAGAAGACGATGTCGCCCTATTCGGCGAAGTTTTAGTCGTTGATAGACAAGCTCAAAAAAGATGGTTAGGCTTGGGACTTTTGGGCTGGCCTTTGTTGCACCCTCTTTTCTGGGGCTGGCCATTACTCGGCTAAATTTTTTTTATTCAAGTATTACCAGTCAATTTCGCAAAATTTCAATGCTCAATTTTTAAAAAATATTCAATTTATATTTATTTAAAGTATTTTATAAGTAATTTTTTTAGCATATAATTACAATAAAAATAAATTTAACTTAAAAAAATTTTTTATTTATCAAAATTTTTTAAATATCAAACCTTTGATTTAACTTTTGAAATTCATGAAAAAAAAACTTAAGTTAAATAAAAATTTTATTCAAAATTTTAAAATTATTATATTATAAAGTTTAAAAAATAAATAGTTTATTTAGATTACAATTTAATTTTGA
Source organism: Brachionus sp. 'Tiscar' (assembly GCA_006352455.1). Lineage (NCBI taxonomy): Eukaryota > Metazoa > Rotifera > Eurotatoria > Ploima > Brachionidae > Brachionus > Brachionus sp. 'Tiscar'. The sequence goes on from VANL01000789.1 coordinate 2,896, forward strand.
CTAAAAGTTAATAAATATTAATTAAATCGCTGCATAAATTTTTAAATAGTAGAGAAATTAATTCTATATAAGAAAAGCATATGGCGGTATGCCCCATCCAAATCCCCAGCCAAAGCCGAGTCCAAATCTCAAAGCCAAACTCGAGCGCCACAAGCCCATCCATCTTTTGTTAGCGTGTCTGCCGATGACTAGAATTTCTCCAAATAAAGAAACTGTTCTTTCTGATTGTTCAACTTGAGCTTGATGCTTTCCTTTGCTAGCATTGAATAATTCGACTAATCTAGCCCAGCATTTTTCATTCGGTATCCTTAAACCCACATCAACAGACTGTAAATGGCTAATAGATATATTTTTTTCGCTATCTAATTTTTCTTGATAAACTGTTTCATTTAAAACTCTCGGATACAAAGCAAATTTTTGTGCTTCTTTTGAAATATCCTCATCATTTTGGTTGCTTAAGCCAAACACATCAAAACCAATTGGCAAAGAACTTATTGCTGAGCATTCAACAACTCCTATTGAGCCTCTACAAATAAGTATCTGACGTTTACTTTTGTAAATACATTGTGTACTGTTTTCGGTCGTCTGTACTAAATCCCATTCGGATTCATCTAAAGCCATGGCTTTTGCTAAAATAACAACTAAAATTATTGCTTTGTCTAATTGAATCATTTCTAGCTAGCTATTTATTGAGTTATTTGTGTTGAATTAATTCTTCTATTTATACAAAAAAGGCTTCAAAAGAAAATATTTAAAATGCGTGCTTTTTAATAGATTGCATAGACCCTAAATTCTAATTTAAATGCATCGATTCTAAAACAAAACAATTTAATTTTTGGATCGAGATTTTTTTTATAAAAATATTTTGAAAGTGTTTATGCTATCCATGGCAGGCCCCACAATGGCAAACCCCAACCATTCAGTCCCCATCCTCATCCCGAAGTCCATCCGATTCCCCAGCCAATCCATTTTTTCTGTGCCGGTTTCCGCGATATCAATACCTCACCAATTAATACATCAACTGTATTTTCTCGAGTTGTTATGAATCTTTCATCTATTGTATCCTCAAATACATTCACTAATTTAGACCAGCAAAATAAATCAATGACTCTAATCCCTGAAAATTCTTCAATTGAAGTTTTATGAAATAAATAGAGCTCTTTGCTATGACTGTGAATAGTAAAATTAAAATCGAAATAAGTTTGATTTTCCAATTTTCTTGGATAAAGTTTAAATTTGACGAATTCTTTTTTATTATTTATGTTATGGTCTCTTGATATGCTAAATACATCAAAACCAGATGATAAAATGAATGAACTGTTGAACATAGCTGGACAAGAAACTGTGCTTGAGACTCGGCGACAGGTTAAATCATTGGCCTGAGGCCTAAAATTACACTGAGTGCTGTTGTATGAAGATGGAATTGCATACCAATTTATTTCATTGGCTTTGCTTACCACAAAAAACGCAAGCAATATACAAAAAAAAAGCTTGAACATTTTTTCAACAATAAATTAACTAAAAATTAATCACGATGAGACTTTAAATACTTATATAAGTGATTACTTTTTTTTTTTTTTTCAAAAATTATTTAAAAAATTTTAAAAGATGGAAAATTGGTGGTTGAGATTTTTGATTCTCTATTCGCTATGTTTGTTTGAAAAAGTGAAGTGTGAGCGTAAGTTGAAGCTTTGAAAAATTAGAAAAATTTTTTTTCGAAATTTGTCAATTTTAGCACTTAGAATTTTTCCATATCATGGCAATTTGGACAAAACACAGCGCGACATTCAAATCAAGACCATAAGTATTTAATTTTTCTAAAAAAAATTCAATTTAACTTAAGCAATTTTTTTTAATCAAGCTCAAGACGATGATAATGATGCATTTTCTTCACGGTTTTATGAGCAATTTAACCTTTATTCAAATGATTATAAAAAAAAGAGAGACTCTGAAATCTATAGTATAATTGATCCCAATTCATTAAGCACGCGCATCAATTGTAATTATTCCATGGCTGACAAAAAATTAACATGTTCTGGGTAAGATTAAATTTTTTTACTTTGAAAAATTTTATTTCCTAAATTTTAAATAAAAAGTCAAAATAAAATTGCTGAATGTTTTTGTGTATATAAAATGGAACAATCAAATAAAAGTTTCCTCTATTTTGGAATAGAAAAAGTTAATTTTGATCAAAAATTGTCTAAAATAATGCTCTATCCGCGTACTCTTGGACAAACAAATTGGCTAAACAGTACTATATGGTCTTTAAATCGATTTATACGATTTTCAATACATGATAAAGATGACAAACTAGATTTTGGCTTTAAAGTAAACAATGATTGTTTCCAAGATATGTTAAATGTTTTTGAGTCCACAAAATTTTACACTTCAATTAATTTAATCAAAAATGAAGCCTTAAAATTCAATTCTGCTAATGTTAAAATAATCGGTAGTTTAATAATTGTATAATAGACATAGTTTTGATTATGTTTAAAATTTTTTATTAATAAGCGATAAAATAATTGTTTTAATAAATAGTTTTTTTTATAAAATTAAAGCTTTGTTTTTTAATCTTTCATTTCAGCTAATTTTAAGTTGGTCATTGGATAATAGGACACCCAAGGACCTCCATTCCATAAAGGTCGTGGTTCTGGAGTAACAACCCGGCTTGACAATGAACATCTCGATCTTGATCGAGATCTCCTTCGTCTTCTCTTCTCCTCAACGCATCTATCACACTTGTCACAATAAAATTTTTTACCTGTTTCATATTTTTCCATCGGATAGATATTGGAATCTATTTTGTATGCTTCTCTAGCTTCAAGTTCTGAGCTTATTTCAAGCATGCGCTCACAATCATTACAAATAGTTACATTATACTGGTAGGAATGAGTGTTATTTTTTTGTCTGCGACTTTGGCAAAGGTTGCATTCGTCATACCAGTAATAGCATTTGCAACAGATGGGTATTTTGGGCTCCTCGAAGCTACTCGAAAGCTGATCCAAACGATTAATCAAATTTTTAAGCTCATAGTTAGTGTTTTTAAGCTTTGCTAGAGTAAGTTCTTCACTCAGACAGCAATTGCATGTGTCCACATACTTGGATTCTATGCAAAATGTGTACTTAGGTCGACGACAGCAACACGACATTATTAAAGTTTTTATAAAAAATGCTAGGTATAAAGAAATGATTAAAAAATTTACCAAGTTGTTATAGTAACTTTAATTTTAACATAAAAATTTATTTTATTTAAAAATCATCGATTACGCAATTTAACAAAAAAAAAGTAAATCATTTTGTTATAAAAGTAATTCTAGAATTTGATCTGGACTGCGTGCCATTATGCTTGCACTATTTGAGTAACCATTTTCTGGATCTGTTATTGCATCATATATTAATCTGTAAGCATCGCAAACAAGTCTAATACTTTTTTGTTTTAATTTAGTTCTTATGTTTGAACTCAATAGCAAATTGAATTGAGGTACAATCAAGTTATCAGGCGCAGATAGGTAGACATCAAATTTGTTCTTAAAAAAATGAGACAAAATTATTAAAAATATAAAATATGATAATTGAAAATTTTTGCTTTTTGTATCTTAATGCGTATTTGGTACCGATTTTTCATCATAAAAATTTTTTATTATACAATTTTCAAAATTAAATATATTTAATTTAAAAGTTCAATTTTTCATTTTAAAAAACTAAACTCTGCAGTTTAATTTAAATAAAATTATTACTAGTTTGCAAAATTGCAGAGTTTTTGCACAGGCTAAATTGGGATAATAAAACCTTTGTATCAGCTCACACATTTTGCAGAACGATTTTTAGATCTTTGGAAAAAAAATTTTTTTTATTTAAAATTTTTGTTTTTGCATTTTGTTTCAAAATTCACAGTACCAAATATTTCTAATATTTTCTTGAGCAAATTTAAAATTTAAAATTACCATTGAAGACTTGAGTGTATTACTGTCCATTCCAAGAATATTAACTAATGGACCACGCGTTTTTTTATCATGTCCTTGGATTATCTTGTAGGCATCTAGCAGATCGGTTTTGGACAAAATAAAATAACCTTGTTCATTACTCAATGTGTCTAAATGAGCATCTATCTTAAAAAAATATTTTATTTAATTTTATTGATTCCAAAAATAAATTTCAAATATTTTAAATATTTTTTTTTTTAAAGCCAAGAATTACTCTTCTGAAAAATATAAATTTTTTATTATCAATGTATTTATAAGTGAGTTAAAAAATTATTGATAAAAATAAAGCTTTGTCTAAAATAAGAGAATATTTTCAAAAAGTCATTGGCTTTTCTTTGAATTAATTTAATTTCTAAAAAATTTACTTCTTGTTTCCGATGGAATTTAGTTGAATTGACCTAACTTTGACTTGGACTTAGTAAAATACGAACTAGTCTGAACTGAAATAACTTTTTTATTTCTCAAAATTTTTCTTTTAGAGTTTAGCTTAGTAATCAATTATTCTTAAATGTAATTCTTGTATTTAAAGAATTCATAATTTATTGTTGAAATTTTGATTCAATCAATCCAGTTATTAACCAAAAAATTAAAGCTATAGATAAAATCAAGTCCTTGGCTCTTAAAACAAATGATCGTCCAAGAAAGTTGTCCGAAATTTTCAGTGATGTTTGAATTTTTTCTTTACCTAGGACCCAAAATTCTAAAGCTGGAAAAGACTCCAATGCTTAAGCTTTGACTTAGTTGGTAATATCTGACAACATGAAATTGACTCATAGAGGGGAAAATTTTTATTATGCATCAAATGAATCAGTTGAATTTTTTTGTCTTAAATAATTTATCAAAAAAAATACCTGGGCTTCTAGCTTCTCAAGTTTAGGATCAGTATACTCGTATAAAGAGAGCATTGAGTGTATTGAATAAATGCAATTTATCATATAAACAGCCATATCAATTGCAGGCAGATTTATAGCTGATAATGAAGCCATTTGAACCATTGGCTCAACTACACAATCCAAAATCTTTTTTTTTAATTTAAATTTAATAAATTAGTAAAATAAAACACTATTTACTTGTATGTAATCGTCTTTTTTTGTGTTTACAGACACGACTGAATTAGAATAAGAATCAAATATTTCTTTAATCAGAGACAAAGTTTGACGAAATTCATCGCTAGGAACCAACTCAAAATTTGGTGGTTCTACCTTTAATAAAAAATTTTATCTCAAAAAATTTTATTTTAAATCATTCAATCTACTTTTTCCAATAATCGAGTCGCATGTATATTTAAAGAATTCAAAAACATTTTATAACTTAGTTGATATATATCAGACAATGTTTGCACTAATTCACAAGATTGATTTATTTTTTGTCTAAATTATCAATTTAACAAATAAAATTTTTATTTGACTTTAAAAAATTTTGGTCTCTTGTACATTATTTTTATTATACTTATTTACTGATTCAAGTATTAGAAAAATTTTTCTGAGGACAGAATGAAATATTTTTTGTTCATTATCTCACTATGTTTGTAAAAAACACTTGTCAACTAAATTACCAGGACAATCGAAAAATAGTTAGAAATAATGAAAAAATTTAAATAAAAGTTTATTTTTATTTAGTGATTAAATGCTTCATAAATGTAATAGAAAATATGATACATTGATCTTTTGAAAACATTTGACAGGGTATCGTAGACTTTTACTTTATAAACTAAAAGAATATGGTTTATCTGACAAGATTATCTTTTGGGTAAGTTATTTTCTCTGCACGAGGAAACAAAGTCATTTTGACAAATTGGTTAAATGTAACTAGCCAAGTAGCTCAAGATTCAGTATTTGGACCTCTTTTATTCTAAATATTTATAAATGATCTTTCGACATGTTTAGTATCTATTTTTTTTTTCATAATTTCTAAGAAACATCTACCTGTTTAGTCTTCACTTTACCACCATATCGCTTCCTAAGATTCCTATTTCTAAAGCGTAGCAACGTCTAATATGCTTAATATTCTAATTAATACATATAATATCTATGAAAAATATTTTATTTAAAACAATTCAGCTAAGGTCTAAAATTTTTATTAAAGGCATTATTTCATTTATTACTTCTTTTACATTTTTGCAAGACTATAATTTGCTTTGATAGATGATTTAGTGCAAAACAGTTTTAGTAAAAGCTCTGTAAACTCAATAATCTAATTTGCAGACTGTCTGACAAACGCATAAAAAAATAGAAATAATTAAAAAAGAAAATGTATATTTTTTTCAATAAAAAATAGCCTGAAAATTTTAAAAATTGATGATAAATCAATCATGCATAGACGATCAGAAAAGAACCAAGAAGGGAAAGAGGTTCTCTCTAGGTTCTGTATGGTTCTTAATTTTTTTTTACATTAAGTAATATTAAAACTTGATCCTTTTTAAAATTTTACTCTAGACCTAAAAGAACTAGAGTAAAATTTTAAAAAGAATCAATTGTTAAGAATACTAAATTTAAGAGAATAAAAAACACCTTAAAGAATCAGTTTAAAGAAAAAAAAATAAAAAAAATTGTCTAAAATTATAAAAGACTCAAAATTTTGTATAAATTTAATTTACCTTATTGTAAAATCGTAAAATTTTATTAAATTTGATATTTTGTATAAAGTAGTGTCATGTTGAGACACAAGTACTTGCTCAATTCTGACCTTAAAAAAAAAACTAATTTCATATTAATTTTTGCTAGGATATTTTTACTCTTAGAGCACGGCATACTCCATCAAGTATTGTGCCTAGACTTGTCTTTATTGTTGTTTCTAAATCTTTTCATAAGCTAAAATAAAATTTTGACAAACGCCATAGCAATTTTACCCAAATTATCTTTAAATTTTCTGAACAAGGACCTAAGAAATTCATTTTCGGATGCTGTTGCTTGATGAATCCATGCCAACATGTCACCCAGGTACCTGATGGGATCATGAGAATTAAGTTCAATGGGCCGAGGAGTGCCACTAGGCCCACCTTTTGTCAACGCATCTATAAATAATTTAACTATTGCATTTCGTCTCGAATTGCAGTACTCATCCAAAATATATCTGTAGTTTTTTATTAATTCTTCAAAAAATAAAATCAAAAATATTCAATTAATTACTTGTAAAGAATTGGTCTTTGAGTTAAAGTAAAAAAAGCTGTACTCATAAAGTCATTTATTTCGACTGTATCGTTGCATAAAAGTCTGCATTCATCTTAAAATTATATTTTTTTATTTTTGAAAAAAAAAAAAATTTTTCTGATTATACTTTGCATCCATCGATACAAGCGCTCATAGGCTGTCTCTTGATTAATCGCCATTTGTTCCATTATTTCCAATCTAAAGCAATCAAATAAATTTACTTTTATTTCAAGATAAAATTTTCTCTTTACCCAGCAGTTTGTTGATTTGTTCTAAGCAAAATTTTACAATTTTCATGAATATTTCGTACTTTATCAAGAGCTCGAAAAAATTCCTATTTGTTAGATGATTATTATTGTTGTTGTTTTTTTTTCAAAACATGGAAAAAAATTTACTTGATGAAGACTTCCATCTTTTTTTGGAACTAAATAATTTGTCTCGTCTACATCTAATTGAAATTTTTGTATAAATTTTTCAGCCAATTTAAGTTTTATCTCAACATTTTTTCTTAAATAAAAAAAAAAAATTAACTATTATTTATAAAAAAATATGATTAAAACTTTTGATTTTGTAATTGGTTTGTTTTTGAAATAAGCTCATTTGTCTGCAGTTTAACTTGATTTAGTCTGGATAGCATATTATCACTACAGTCGGACATAGAACCGATTATGTCCGATATATCATCCAATTGCTTTAAATATCAAAATTAAAAAAAATTCCACCACTTCTAAAATGGAAAAAAACCTCTTTGACATTTCTGAACGTGTCGAGAAATTCCTCGTTCAAATTGAGACTTCTTTTTTCAATTTCACTTCTCAGATTTTTGCGGCTTCGAATGCTATTTTCTTTGACAAAGCCGGACAGGGTTTTCATAGCCTCAAGCAGTTCTTTATCGCTTTCTATTCGACCCTCCAGTATCTTGTTTAGCTTCTTGGTCAAATGAACTGGCGCACTGAGAACTTGTTGAGCTGCTTGCTCTGCTTTACGCTTTTCGCTTTCATCCATTTTTTCAAAAACCTAAGCAAAAATTTTCTTCAAAATAAAAATATTTGACACATTTTAATTTTTAATAAATTTTCAAGCATACACTTTAATTGCCAAAACTTAGCAAATTCTATTTCAATTGTTAAAATTATTTTGCCTTTAAAAAATTTGAATAATTCAGGCCCGTTGAGTTCTAAACAAAGCATACTCAGAAACAAAAACGAGAAATCTTACGAGCCTAGTTTAATTCATAATATTTTTTTTTTTTAAATACAATTTTTTGTAAAAAAAAAACTAGGAAATTTATTATTTGTCTTTTGCTTTCAAATAGTTTGTAAATGAGAGCGTTAATTAGCAACATTGTTGGGTCGCCCAAGATCAAGTTGAAGCCTTATGGAAGCAAACTTCAGCAGCGTTATCCGAAAATCTACCGATTGATAAGCGTGTTGAGAAATGGCACGACTCGTTTTGCCAAAGAAACATTTACTTTTTTAAATTTGAAATTAAAAATGTGGAAAAACCCCGATCTGATTGAAAATTTGTCTTGGAAAGAAGTTGAAGTTTACCGGCAAGTAATTTTGTGCTTAAAAAATCGGACTTAAATAACAACTAAGATGAATGCAAAAGGTACCCCGTGATTGGAAAAAAGTTGCTCCTGTTATGCTGATATCTTCATTTCCGGTTCTAAATTATATTGTTTTACCCATAGCGTAATTGTTTCCAATCTTTTTTTAACAATAAAAAAAAAACATTTAAGGTATGCTTATCCGCATAAATTGTTGTCTAACCAGTTCTGGACCTTAGAGCAAATTTTAAAATTTGGCGAAATAGACTATTACAACAAAGTAAAGCATTATAGTACTATTTTAGAATTGTTGTTAATTCATGCCGATGACAAACTAGACGACTCGACGGCCAAAAATTACTTGTTTGACTTTGTTGATAGAGTAAAAATTAATCAATATTTTAATTTTTGTTTATCAGAATTCCATTGTTTTTTTTTTTTTTTAGATAAAAGATGGTGAAGAAATAAAGTGTGAAGACGTTCTTGAACTTAAACCAATTTTAAAAAGACCTGAATTTGAACTTAAATTTCTTAGCTATGACCATTTGGTAATTTTATAAAGATTTAAGGAAATTTTTGTTTAATTTTTTCTAAGTATTTACTAGAAAAAATAGAAAATAGCCGAAAAGCATTTGATCTAATTAAGAGCTCAAATTTGGCTTATTATGCTTATTGGCTGAGAGAGGCTGATCGAAAACTCTTTATTCAGGATTTAGACAAAATTCCAATTGAATACATGTATTCGGTTTGTATCTGTTTTGTTTTTTTCTTCTTATTAGCAATTTTTTTATTATAAAACTTATAAAAATCAATTTTTTTAAGAAAAAAGAATAATAAAATTTGATTAAAATTTATTTAAAATATTCACTACATGTTTTTTAGATATGTTCTGTTTTAAAAATAAAAGAACTACGGCAAATTGTAGTTTTAACGGTTGTCAAATTAAAATGATCATGCTCAAATTTTTGAGAATTTTTTTTTTATTTAAAAATTTGATGCAGAGACATATTTTGCATGAGTAGCAAAACATATAAAATCATACCCAAGAATTATGTATAATTTTGCATTAAAAAATTTTGCACAAATAGAAAATTCGGTTTAACATTGAAAGATTTAGAATTTATAAATATGCTGCTAAAATAAATTTTTTTTTAAACCTTTTTTATGTTATAATTTTTGAGCATGATCACTTTAATTTGATAATAAACTAAAATTTGGTAGAATTTTTTTGGAAATTTCATGATAAATTTAATTAGTATTTAAAATATCATTGAAATTTTAAAAAACATCTTGTGATTATGGTCAGTATAAATAATATTTTTATATCCGAAAAAATTCAAGTAACTCTTCCTTGAAAGTAAATCAGCATGCAAGTTTTTTAAAATTTTTTATTAGTTTACATTTATTATGAAAATATTTAAAATTTTTAATAACCAAGATATTAATTTGAAAATAAAAAAATAAACTTTTTTGGTCTATGAGAACGCAATCGATTAAATTATTTTTGGTTTCATTTAACCCATTTCTTTTTTTAATTTATAGTAAAATTATTCCGTGCTTTTCCAAAATCTAACATTGTTGACTTAGGATTGATATTTTGATTTATTGCTTAATTCTTTAAAAAAATTAAAAATTTCACAGTATGTTTTTTATTTCGCTTTTGATTTAAGACAAGACTAGATGTAGTCTTGCTATGTTAGCTATCTTTCTATTGTTATTTCAAAAACTGACAAAAATAAAACAAAAAACAAATAAATGGGAGCCGAAAATCAAATAAATAATTTGAAAACATATTTTACATGAAATTAAATGAGTAAAATTTTTCACTCGATCATTCTTCATTAATTTAGTTCAGAGTTGTTTAAAAGTCCCAAAAAAAAAGTACAAGTCCGGATTTTTTTTTTAAATATTTTTTTCAAAAATCCTACTTTTCTTGGCTACCTTAAAAACTATTTAGGATCGCAGAAATATAATTATATAAATAAATAAAAAAAAAAATTTAAATGATATTTTAAAAAAATTGCTGGAAAAATATTTTTTTTCAAGTTTTTTAATTATCATATTTATTTTAACTACTCTCAAAAACTAAATCTAAATAAATATTGAAAGGAATTTTTATTAAAACATAAAAAATTTATACTTTAAATATTTATTAATAAAGAAATAAAATTTGAAAAAAAAAGTCCCGACTTGGACTTTTAAACAACTATGATTTAATTAGATAAATATAATTTTTTTTCCTTTTCGATCCTAGTATATCTTAAATAAAAAGTAAAATAAAAGATTAATTTTTAGGTTAAACAAAATGAAGAGTTTTTTTTTTAATATTGATTTTATTCATTAATAAAGTTAAGGTTCAAAAAAAATAAATAAAATATAATTAAAATCAAAAAAGAAATTATTTTTTTACCAAAAAAATATCTTAATCCATTAAAATTTTTTAATTTTAAATATTTTAAGCAATTGAAAAAAATATTTTTCCAATTTATAAACAGTTTTTCAAAATTCTTAAAGTGGGAAAGTTTGAAAAATTTTGTTCGACATAATGTTAGTAGAAAATCAAATTTTTATTTAAAATGAAATATTGTCGGAAAAATCAAAAAAAAAAACTTCAAAATAAGCTATCTACAATAATTTTTAAAAGTTTGCTTTAGTTCCATAATTATAGGCCATTTTTTAATGGAGAACGGGCATCCTCCCCTTAAACATTTTGTATAAATTTTTCTAAAATAGATTTTCAAGCCCTTTAAAAAAGTCCCAGATCACCATAATTTTAAAAAAATATTCAAAGATATTTTTCTAAAATAGTTTATTTTTATTAAAAATTGATTAATAAGATTAGATAAATAAAACCATTAAATCATTTTAATTTCGTAATAATAACGGATGAAAATAAATTTTCTAAAATAAATTTATTTTTTCTTTTAAAATTGTTTTATTTTCTAATAGAAATAAGCATTATAAAACAAGACAATTTTTAAGAATCAAATTTTTGATATATTTAGATCATTTAATTTAAAAAAAACTTAATATTTTTCTTTAATTTAGATGTGCTTTGAAAGAGGAATCAATTCTCGGAGTCACTCAATAAATGATTTAAAAATTAATTTAAGATATTGGTTGGACTTTACCGATAAATTGTTCAAATTCAACTCTAATTTTAAAAGTATAAAATTAAATAAATAAAAATTAACAAAAATTAATTGAATATTTTTTTAGGAGAAAATCAGGAATATTTTACAATGTACCTTCATTCTAAAATTTTGCTCAGATCGTCAATTAATCGAAAAATACTGTATAAATAGAGAAAAAACTACAGATAATTTTAATCGCTAAATGTTAATCCTTACTGACTGGTCCAAATTGGTTCAATTTATAGAATAACAATTGTTTTGTTAAAAGTTATTTTGAAATTAATGAAGATGCCATTTTTTTAAATAAAAAATTGAAAATAATTAAAATTTATTTGGTTTCGTTTGACTTTTTTTGACTAATCCATTCAACTAAGCCTTGAGTCAAATTAAGTAAAGATTAAAAGAATTATTACTAATTGGTGGTTGTGTTAGGTTGCTTAACCTTAGACTTTGAATTTTTTAATTAGATTTTAATCAAAAAAAAAAGCTATAAAAACAAAAATGAAAATTGATAAAATAGTGTTTTATTTTGTTGTTGATTTGTTTCGGATTAGACAAAACGATTAGATATAAGGTCACAGTTTTTAATCTCTTCATTTTTGACCAAACAGATAAATAATGGCTAAATGACATTCATCCTAAGTTGTTTATTTGTTTAGTATGTACTTAAGAGATAGAGCTGGATTAACATTGGCAAAAATAAAGTTTTCTTAAAAGTTTTGTGGTTATTTGTTTGGTTAAATCAAACAAAAACATGTCACGATGTGGATTAGGCTAATAGTTTATTGATAACTAGGAAAAATTGACTAAAAGTTTTTCTTTTAAATATTTGATTCAGATGAATTATTAGATTAGCTTTGGCACACAATGAAGATAGTTATTTATTTTTTTTTAAAATTATCGCTTTGGAGCTATGTACTGTCCGAACCAATGCAAGAATTGCCTCCTGACTATTATGACGATGATGATGATGGTGGATTTTTTTCTTTTTTAATCCATTTTTTATTTAAATTTTTTCATTAAAGAAGCTTCCAGGGAAGGAAAATTTAGAACTATTTGTGTAAAAAATTAGAAAAAAAAATAAAAAAAAAATTAAAAAAAATATTATTTAAGTATTATACTAATTGGGGCAGTCATAGAAACATAGAAGATTCACGGCTTTATCCGGAAGACATACCAGCTGATCTTGTAAATCCTTAAGGAATCCATTTAAAAAATAATAATTTCTATTTCTTTAGTGTACCCACATACTTTACGCTTTTGGAATGATTGGTGGCAGGAACATTCGGCACACTATTCAAAATGATATTGCTGATTACCAGGGACAGGGAGTATTGCATTTAAATAGTAAAAGAAATTTTAATTAAAATTGAAAAAAAAAGCCTTTGTACAAGCGAATTATGAAACTTAAAGAAAAAAATAGACGTTTGAAAATTATGATTTCTTGTGGAGGATGGGGACAAGCAGGCCAATTTGAAGGAATTGTCGGATCCGAAGAGGCTAGAAAAGAATTTTCTAAAAATGTTATCACATTTTGTAGACAATGGGGCTTTGATGGAATAGATTTGGGTATTTTTTGTTCAATTAGAAATAAATTTTCAAAATAAATATAATTATTTAAAAGATTGGGAATTTCCCACATCGGAACACAAAGAAAAATTTGGTCTTTTGGCCAAAGTAGATATAACTTAAATAGAATTAAAATTTAAATAGTTCAAAATTGTTTTAAATTAGACAATGAGAGAAGTATTCGAAGAAGAAGCAAAGAAAACGAATAAGCCACGCTTATTGACCAGCATTGCAACTGCTGCCGGAGAGTATTTGCTTAAACATGGCTATGATGTACCAACTCTTTGCAAGTAAGCTTAATCTTAAAACAAAATTTTATTTAATATTTTATAAAAATTTTCCAAAGATACCTTGATTTCGTAAACGTCATGACTTATGTAAATAAAATTTTTCTAAGCTTATTCTTAAATATTTTTATGTAAAAGTTTTCATATAGGACTTGTATGGTGGATGGTATAATAAAGTAGGGCATCATGCTGCTCTTTATGGCACTCCAGATGAAACTGGACAGGATGCAGAATTAAATACTGTATGCTTTTATATTTTTGTTTCATAGTATCTTAATTTTTTGACCAGAACTCCTCAATTTACCATTGGATTGATATGGGTTGCTCAAGAAAAAAACTTTCTATAGGAATTCCTACATATGGACGGTAATTTTACTTGGCCATTTTGAAATTTAAAATAAACATTCATGTAGATCTTTTGCCGGTGATGATCCAATAAAATCATGGGGACAAAGTGGTGGTGGCAATGGAGGCCTTACGAGTAGATATTTAGGCGAATCGGGTATTCAAACTTATTTTGAGGTGTGCATGAAATTGCAAAATGAAGGATTTAAGCGATTCTGGCATCCTCAGCACCAATCTGCCATTGCTTTTAAAAAGGGAACATGGATTGGCTTTGATGATCCTGATGGAGCTAGAGTCAAATGCGAATATGTTGTACGTGAGGGTTTGAATGGTGCTATGTTCTGGTAAGCTTTTTTTGTATAAAAAAAATCTTTTCTTAAAATTTTTTTTTTTTCAGGACTCTGGTAATTTTATTGATTTTTTAAGAAATATTTTTAATTTGATAAAAGGACATGGACGATTTTAATGGTAAATTCTGTAAAAATGGTTCATTTCCCGTAATTAGAGCCGTAAGGGACTGTTTTAAAAAAGCTATGATCAAAACTACAACAACAACGTCAACTACTAGCACAAAAAAAAGCCGAACAACACAACAAATTTATAATTCTTTTAGGCCCGAATTAAAAAACGGTGCATATTTTTTTCTTATTAATATCCAGCATATATTGTTAATTAAGTGCATTGGGTTTTTTTTTAAATTTTTAATAACAAAAAATTAGTTAAATAATGAAAAGGTATTAACTTAAACGAGAGAATTCTCGTTTTTTTCACGATGATTCTAATTTTATTTTAAATAAATCATCTGATTATTAAAATTTAACTTTTTTATTATATTTATAGAGTAACCCCTATGCTGGGATCTAACAGTAAATAATTATTCTCTTTTCTTCTAATATTTAGTCCCTATAAATACCAGAAACATTTTGCTAACAAAATATATATTTTTTATTTTTTCAAGAATAAAGTTTAATCCATAAAAACTAATTCTCTTTTCTAACTCCAAACGTTGAAGTCGCAACATCTACTCTAAACTTAAAATGTCATCAGTACACAAAGATTTGATTGTTTTGTAAAAATTGATATAAAAATTGAATATGACTATTTCCTTCACTATTTTGAGAATCAAATCATATTTTATTAAAAATGATATAAATAAAATATTTTTAAGATTTTGTTTAAATAATAAAAGTAATGGGTTTAAATATCAACATATCAACTTCATTTAAATTAAAAAGATTAAAAAAAAATTTTAAAATATCTCTCCAAATTTACATGGTTCATTAAAAAAAAACAAAACCAATTTTACTTGAAAAATTTACACTAGATCAGAAAATTTTACTCACATTTTGTTAAATTTGGCCATATCAAAGCAAATGTAGTCGAAAAAATTTTGGATTGGTAAAAATTGCTTCAAATAATCCAGGCTTAGATTGTACTTATTTGCTAGAATACTTTCTTGTGGCTTTTTTTCCCTCATTTTAACTAAATTTAGAATAATAACTGGCGCACCGAACCGTGAGAACAATCGCTTAAAATGTCTAGCTGCGACTGTTGCAAACGGGTCCACAATTCCAACTAGAAAGAGATTTTTTTTTATTTAGTAAAACAAGCAAACAAAAATCTTTGTCAACATACTAACTATGGGTGGTTTGGGCACTGCTTTAGGGTCCTGTGACCAAAAGCATGGGGTTGAACCTCTTGTGTGCACAAATGAAGTAAAATAGCCCTTTTCAAAAGAAGAAATCGAGCCATTGTGCACAATTTTCTCTGTCTCAACTTCGTTGGCAACATAGCCCTCGTTAGTGCCACCTCTTTTCAAGAATCTTGTTCTTGCATATTTTTGAGAGCGCCTTGCAATCAAAGTCACAAAAACAGTGCATCCAAATATGTTCAAGCGTAAAATGTTAAGGAAAATATCAAAATTTAAAAGTTTAATTTAATTTTTTTCAAATTTTGTAAAGAATATTTAATTGAGATAGATATCGGTTAATTAAATATTCAATCCATGAATAACCAATTTTTTTGATCACTGGCTCAAGCAAAAATTCATTCCACATAAATTTAGATGATTGATTATTTTTGACACCCAAAATTTTTAATGCCTCACAATTTTTCTTACTTTCTCTCACTTTGGAAAAATTATGCTGCATAGTGTGCGTCAAATCATAAGTGTAGCTGTAATAAAAATTTTGTCTCAGGTCAATTGACTGGAACATTTTCACGTATCTTTGCTCTTCATGGTTCTCTTCCTTGTTACATGACTTTTCTACATAAGGAATGTAGACCAATGCAACATCCTCAATGGTATACACCACATGGTATCTTAGTATGGCCACAGGAAGCTGCTTAGTGACCAATATCATGTAGTGTCCTTACAAAAATTGTACAAAACCTTTAACAAAAATAAATCTAACAAAAATAAATCTTCCCATTTTAAGTACCTAAAATAAAATGAGCACCAAACTGCCGGACAATGCCATTGTTTATGCCAGTCGACTGCGCCTTTCCAGGTAAGTTATCAATATTTATCATGGAAATTAATTAATTCATCTCTTGCTGGCTGTATTCATGCTAAATAATTTATTTCAAAATAAAATTTGCTAGCTTTTCACTTTTGATTAATATGTCTTCACTGAACGAAAGCTTTTTGAGATCACAGGTCCGATCGATTTTTATTACACGAAAGTGAGTCTCAGACGAATTGGATCCAATTATGAAAAAACTATTGGTTAAAATTTTTTGCTTTATAATATGTATAAAAATAAATAAAATTTAAGATAAAATACGTGGTTTGTTTTGTAGACTGTAATTTTTTTGAATCAAATTTATAAGAGGATAAGAAAGAGTTTGACAACTTTTTTCCATTTTTAATGACAAAAAGTGAGAATAAAAAATTACTTATTTATTAAATTAAAATAAAAAAAAATTTTAATTAAATTTTTCAAATATAAAGCATTATTAAATTAGCATTTTAGATAAAAATGAATGAGAAATTAACAAAAAAATAGATTATTGAGTCAAGTGATTTGCAGATAAAATGAATTTTGTAAATTTTGAATTTTTTTTTCTTAGACCAAAATGGATAAGTCTCTGGAAAAATTAAATGAGCTCAAAAAGCAAGAATATATTCTGAAAAAGCTCATCTCAAATTTGGAGGCTCAAAAGCAATTCAAACAATATTTATTCAATTATTATAATAATATTATAAAATCTTAATTATTTATATTAATTTTTACAAAATAAATTGTTTATCATTTATAAGATTGTCTGTTGTGTAATAAGAATCTTCTGTTCTCATAAGCTATTAAATTCTAAAAAAAAAATAATTCAGTATTTTAAATAAATTATATTAGTATTTTTAAAAAAGTTTGTTAAATTTTAAACTAATATTTATTAAACAAAAAAATATAAAAAAACATGCTATTTAAATTTAATAAACAATAAATAAAAAAAAATAATCAAAACAAAATTTTTTTTCCTATATTTGATATTTTTACCCGTGGTTGAAAAATTCCCAAAATCAGAAGATTGCAATTCAATTTCATAGTTGTGAATTAGATTGTTTTGGGTATTTATGGTTGCTTGCTGATCAGCAACTTGATCTTCGAGCTCAAGAATACGAATTTTTTGAGTATTAATGGTTGCTTGCTGATCAGCAACTTGATCTTCGAGCTCAAGAATACGAATTTTTTGAGTATTAATGGTTGCTTGCTGATCAGCAACTTGATCTTCGAGCTCAAGAATACGAATGTTTTGAGTATTAATGATTGCTTGCTGATCAGCAACTTGATCTTCGAGCTCAAGAATACGAATGTTTTGAGTATTAATGGTTGCTTGGTGATCAGCGACTTGATTTTTCAAGCCCTCAACAGTTGTTTTTAGCTCATCGACCAATTTGAGAATTTCGTCCAATTTTTCCATTTTTAAGTTGTATAATTTGATTGAATTTTTGCTATTTTTATATAGAAAATAAATGTTAATTTTGAAAATTTTATTCAATTGTCTCATATCGACAAAATAATAGTCTTATTTCTTTTTGACTTATTGGTTCAATTAAATATAAAAAAAACAAATTAAAAACTTTTTTAATCAATTAAATTTTTTTATTTTTTTTTAATTTGATGGAAAAAATATTGTCGAAAATAATTAAGTTTATTAGCAAAAAAGGGTCATGTCCAGAATGTGATCAAGTGTTTAATGACCACATATTTCAAAAAAGCCTCTAATTTATGAAAAAATAAAAATAAATTTTTTTGGTGATCAGGAAATTTTTTAAAGTATATTAAACTTTATTACTAATTTTCAAAGATAAAAATTTAAGTCTCAATTTTCAAAATAACATAAAACAAAATCTAATTTATTCTTTGTGTTTTTTTGACATGAGCAATTTAACACCCTTTTCTTTTTTCATAAATTCAACACAAATGCTACATTCTACCGGTTTTGACTGCTTGCTTAATGCTTTTTTTGCAGCTAATTTAGCTGCATCGGACGATTCTACTGTGAACAAAGCATTTTCTTTGTTAAATTTGCCTTTTCTTTTACGGTTTTTAAATCTTAATATATATTTCAAAAACTTATAGTTTATTATGGTGAGTTGCAATTTTTTTTTTGTTTTTTTTTTATTTCATTCAATATTTACATAATTTTAAAATTTTGAAATTTCTAGAAAGAAAAAAATTTTTATTACTACAAAAAAAATTTCATGTGATCAAAAAAAATTTTGGTGATCAATTTTTGATCACAAAGAGTACACTTAATATTTTGTTGATCAAAATGATCACATTTTTTGGTGAACACTTTATCACATTCTGCACATGACCCGCAAAAAAAATACCAAAAAAATTCGAGTGTTAAGTCTTCAAATTGGTAAAAAAAAATAATGAGGATACCCTTTGTATTTCAATATTGAAGTAAATAATCTAAATATAATTTTCAAATAAAAATTTAATAATTTAATTTTATTTTTTCATTATTTTTGAAAATAAGCAAAAAAAAGAAAATATCACTTTTTTTCACTTAATTCGTATGTAGTTCCATTTAACGAATTTCAAACTTTATCAAGCAATTATATAAATTTTAGTGAAGGAACAAACAAAAAATCCAGAGCCAAATATCTCGATTTTTATTAAAACTTTACAAGAATAAAGATTAATCGAAAAAGAATTGGATTTACTAAATATTTTGAAGATTTGAATAATTCAAAATTTGTTCTTTGTCCCAGAGGAAATGGCCTAGATACACATAGATATTATGAAACTCTTTTAATGGGTGCCATTCCAATCCTAGTAAGTAGTACATCAGACCCAATTTATAATCAGTCTACTACCTTAATTTTGCCAAGTTTTGAAAATTTAAGCGAAAATATGCTCAAAAAATTGGAATTTTACATAAAAAATATGAATTTTAATAAGGATATTGTTTTTATGGAATATTGGTTAAAAAAAATTTACTCATTCCGTCAATAAAATAATTATTAAATATTTTTATAATTTTTAATTAAATTTAATAAAGAGAGAATTTAAAAAAATACCTTATTCTTTTTTTTAATCTTTTTAAAATCCTAGTCGTTTTTTCCAGATTTCTTGTAATCATTTGTCCATCGTTGAATTGTCTTTAAGCATACTTTAAAAGCAAATGTATCAAAAATTTCTATATTTTTCTTGTCCAAATTAAAGTGCTCAATAGCAGGTAAACTAATTTCAGCTGGTTTTCTTTTTTCATTTCAATATTTTTTTAAATTTTACATAAGTGAAGAATTTTTGAAGCAATTTAAATTTAAGAAAATAAATAAATAAATAATAATATAAACTTATTATGAGATTTAAATTAAATCAATTCACTACAATTATTATAAATTAAAACTATTTTAAGGTGCCAGAAATTAGTTTTATATATTAATTTAAAGTTTATTCTTTTAGCTTTAATATTTTATTCTAAGTTGCTTTAATATGTTATTCTTTACGTATCATTTTGAAATAAACATTTTTATGTAGAACGGAGAATCTTCTCATGATGCACAAAATTTGTTTCTGGTACCTTTTACGATTAAAAAATTATCTAATTTAAATTTAAAAATGATCATTTTTTTGACTTTTTGAAAATCTGCATAAAAATCTAGTTTTTTTTGCAAATTGAACCAACAGTAACAATAAAAATCCTTGTTATCATTCATTGTAATCCTTGTTATAATGAAAAATAAAAAAAAAATCTTTTATGAACCGAAGAAAAAATAGGAGGAGAATATTTTTTTAATTTTTAAATTTAAGGATTAAAGCGTTGTCATTTTACTGCTACTGTAAATTTTTTAATAATTAATTCGAATAAAGATTATGCGAAAATTTAATCAAAATTAATTATGTGCATTAAAAAGGAACAACTTAGGCTCTTATCGCTTTGCTTCAGGAGACTCTGATTATGAAAATGAAGACTTTGATTCGTAAGTTGACTATGTTGAATCTGACGATTCAACAA
>VANL01000790.1:0-23353 GCA_006352455.1 Brachionus sp. 'Tiscar'
AATAAATAAATTTGTTCTAAATTCAGTATTATAGTTTTTTTTTTGCATAAAATAAACACAGGTAATAATTATATGCCTTAAATTAATTCTTTTAATATAAAATAAAAAAGTTAGAATTAAATATATTGAAACAGAAAGTTACTCGACACATATTTTTCAGAGAAAAAAGAAGAAAGTACTCAAGATAACTTAACTCGAAAGCTGCTTTATATTCTTCAACCAGTTTGACAACTAATGGAACAAAGTTTCTTTAAAGCATCATGTTGTAAAATGTTGAAGGGAGTATCAAATTTTAGTTTAAGAGTGGTCCTCAAGATTAGAAATAAATAGACAACAAAAAATTAATAAAATTATTTGCTAATTAATTTGTTTTAAAATAAAACATATCATATTGATATTAAATTTTTTGATTACCAATTTTTTAATCATTCCTGTAATTGACTTATTTGTTTCCTTACCTTCTTAGTTTGATTATTTTGTTTCGTCATTCAGAGGACCCTGTAATGCGACACGATTAATATGTCGATTTTTTTTCAATTTTAACAAATTATTTTTATTCTAAAAATGCCTATTGAGTAAAAATCAACACAATTTCCTATGGATAGCTTTAGATTAAACATTAAGCAAATTAATAAGGACAATTATACACTGCTAAATCTTTTCATAATTTAACGGTTCTCTTTTTAAACTGAATAAATTAAAAAATTTTAAAATCAGACAATATAAACAAATTCTAGGCAATATTAGAAAAGTGGCTTGAAAAAAATACAATTAATTGAGATAAATGCACACATGATTTTAAAAGAAATATATGTTTAGATTTCTAATTAAATTTTCACTGATTTTTATTTTTTTAGATATAATTTTAGTAAAGTTAATTTTTAAAATATTTTTACTTATACCGTGTATCCTTGCAAAAAAGTATGCATGAAATCGTGCTTTTATAGAAAAACTTGTTCTATGCGCACAGAAAATTAGTCCAAATAATACTTATCTATATTTTTTTGAAAGAATTTATGGCATAAGTAAAAATATTGAATATAAAAATTTGCTTAAAAAAATAAAGACAATTCTTTCAATATTTTGAATAATTTTTTTAATTTTTTTTAAAATTTAACTCCTTTGGTTAGTAGTAATTTATAGCTAAAAAAATAAAACCTAATCATTTTTGAAAATATTTCTGAAATTATCAAGTTGATTCATTCAATCCAGAAAATCTTTAATATCAAATATTGACATGCAAAAAAAAATTCTCAAAAAATTAAAATAAATCAAATTGATATTATATATTTTTATTCCCAATTAATAAGTTAAAAAAATTAAAATATAATTTTTTAAAAAAAATATCGCTTTTGAAAATTATAACCATAATTTAAAATTAGTTAAAGTAACTTAAATTTTAATGTGAATGACCATGCCCGGAACATTCACTCGAATGCGAATGAGAATGTCCATGTTCTAAATTAGCTTGAGTTTGTATACCAGTTTGATTTACATTTTGTTGTTGTAATTGCTGTTGAAAATGATTTGAAATTGTTTGGTGAACCAAATTTTGTACTATCTGATTTGAATCACTACTCAAAAGTTCTGAATTGAAAGAAGGCAATTCTGCTGTTTGATCTGGTAGTTTAAAATGCTGTAAAAAATTAATCGGGGGCTGAACTTGAATATTTGCTTGATTAGGCACATTTGCATTACTTGTAGGAAAATTCTGGCTTGGTGTTGCTGTTTGCTCGTTTTGTTGTGGCTTGTTAGTAAAATACTGGTTTATGCTTATAGGTGCTGGTGGATTAACATTTTCGCTAGTCGTCATGTTAATTCCTCCAAAAGTAGATGCAAAAGTTGGATTAGAACTTGGAGGTTGGATTGAATTTTCATTCAGTTCTTTATTTGCATTATTTTCAGATTCAGTTAAATGAGTTTTGTCCAACTGTTTCTCCAATTGCTCAGTTTCGGATGGAAACGAACTTGGCGTTGTATCTGTGGTTACAGCAGGATTTAGGGTGATATTACCCGAATTAACTAATGAAGATTGAATGCTTATGTTACTTAAAAGTGAAGATTGACTTCCAATATTAGTCATTGTACTCAAATTGCTGGCCATCGAAACATTCGGATTAAGAGAGTTGGCAGATTGTTGACTGGGCACTATGCTAGGATTTTTTTCGTCTTTAATTGGAATTCTATGCAAGTAGCCATATCCAATTCCACAGCCTAAACTTCCCTCTCCACCCCATGCACTGTTTGGAGTCAACAACACCTCTCTAACATTGTCCAATTCAAAATTGTACACATATAACTTTAATTGTTTGTTTTCTGATGATTCGATTAAAGTAAATAGATCTTCTGGCTTAAATTATTAAATTTTAAAAAATCTTGCTTTATTTTTTAATCCTACCTCAGTTAGAAGAGAATCAGAACCAATAATGTAGTCTGTGTTTGATCTGAGTCCTGCCAATGATGCTGGTGAATTTGGTTGGACTTCCAGTACGTGCCAAACGTTTTCGTTTGCTCTTTCAAAAGAACAAAATCTTATTGAAACGCCTAGGACTCCTTGGCCGCCCCAGTTTTTTGTCGGAACCAATGTTATCTCTCTAATATTCATTGTTTTAGAACTAAATACAAGCAGCTTACAGGGTTTATCAATGTTTGCGTTTAGAACCATTCTTAAAGTGTCATTGTCTTGATCAAGTCTTGAACCATTTATTGCTATAATAAAGTCAAAAAAAGGCTCAAGGCCAGCTCGAGCGCCTGGTGAATTATCTTGAACCTTTAAGAGTTTTTTTTCATAATTGATTGCAAAAATTCTTGTTTAGTTAATTTACTTTCAAAACATGATATCCTTCTGAACCACCTCCAGGTATGTTTAGCACCGAGCTTCCGCCTATTCCCATTTTTCGTAAATTAACAATTATTCGAAAATTTGAATTTTGGTATAAATTGAATTTATTTTTTTTTGTCTACGTTTTACAAACGAAATAAATTATAAATTTTTTGCAAATTTTATTAATGCAAAGAAAGTGCACAAAAATTAATTTAATTTTTTAAGGACTTAAAAAGTTTCTTTTAAAAAAATAGGAAAAATGTAGATTTGAATTTAATTTTTTTTATTAAGAAATAATTAATCAATTAGTTTTTAAATTTTTGAAATTAAAGAGCTTTATTCAGAATTATATTTTATTAGAATGAATTCATTATTTAAATTCGAACTAAAAATTAGCATTTTCTATTATCGATCAAAATCATTTGCTCTAGTGGCTACAGGTAACAGATTATCATTCCATAAGTTTAAGTAAAATGATCAAAATAATTATGGATTGCAAAAAAATCATAAATTCAGGATCCTAATGATCAAAAGAAGTAAATTGAGGAAGAAATGGAGATAATAAGCCTATGAAGTCCCGATAAATTGGGCAATATATTTTTTACTTCGAAATTAATTTATTTTTATTTTAAAAGAATATTCAAAAATCGATTACAAGCAATTAAAATAATTTAAATTTTTTATTCAAATTGTTTTATATTAGATTTATTTTGTTATTTAGTGTTAGTCACTATTAATATAAAATGATTTTTTTTTAAAATAAATATCAACTTTAAGAGATTCTTATAAAACAGCTATAATTTTAAGCTATTTCCTTTAGATTAAAAAAAAATTCAAAAGGTTGTTTATGAAAATTTTCCTAAATAATTCTAATTTTAAATAAGTGTTTTATTTGAAAATTTATATTTGTATGAATGATTAAAAAAGTCAAAGTTAAATACAAAACTGAATCTGGTACAAAATAAAGTAATTATTTGAAATATTTTTATTCACACATAAAGCAAAATTATTTGACTTTATTTAAATTTTTTTTTTAAAAGCACTATCAAATAATTACTAGTGATAGGGTAAGGTTCACAATTTGACTTATAAAACAAGAACAGTCGAAGTAATCTGATTAAAATTTTAAAGATTACTTACTATAGAAAGAGTTAATTTCAATTAAATAAACTGTAATACTCCTAAATCGCAATTTAAGAATTCATAAGCTTTAATTTGGAAATAGTCATTAAGATAGATTGAGTCTCACAGAAGTTATTAGACATAATAGAAAAATTGAATACAACGCTATTGTAAATCTACAAACTTAAACAAAAAAAAATTAGGCCTAAATTTATTTTGTTCTAGATTAAATTAATTTAAGAATGAACCTTTAAAGGCAATTAAATTTATTAAATATAAAATTTCAGTCTTAATGGAACTAATTTTAGTTTAAAAAGAAAAAATTCGAATTACAAAGTATAAAAAATTAAATTTTTGTACGATTAGTGTAGTATTCAGGTATTTGAATCAAATTGAGCATTTTATTTAGGATTTAATTGCTTTTGAAAATTCGAATAGAAAAAATACCATTATATTAATAGTTTTGATTAGTTTTTATTTATTGAATGATTGTGAAGAAAAATTTAAATATATTTTGATTAGATTGAGACACATTTTTTTAGTTCTTGAAAAACGTATTACATAATAATAAAATTAAATTGTTAAATAACAATAATAATATTTCATTTTTGATATTCAAAAATCTTAGAAATAATAAAAATTTATAAATTCATAAAAATCAATATAAGTAGAATTAGTAATTTATTTAATATTTAGACTCGTTAAAAGTGGCTTCCGAAAATTTAACAAACCAAGCCTTTATAAATGACATCGGCAAAGACCTGGTTGTTTTAGTGATTTTAAATCATTCCAGGCAATCTATTTTGCTAAAAAATGCTTGTCTTGTCGAACACAAAGATTCAGATAGATTTCAATACTGGTTTCCATATATAAGTTTCAACTCTAATGAATCTACGGGCCAACTGATTGAAAGAACAATAAATGTAAACAACTATTTAACAAAATTAAAATTAAAATTATTAGTTCATTTTTTTATCAGGAATTTGAGAATGAATTCTGTAAAAATTTAATTCAAATTGAAGGTGAATCAAAATCTGATCAGATAAGCAAAAAATGTGAATCAATTTGCCTGATTAGAATATACTCAACTCATTTGTTTCCTTTGTACTCGTTTCAAAATTCAAATTCTCCAAAGTCGTCATTTTTTTTGGTCATATTAAACAAGCATTCTAAGCTAAACCATTTAAATAACCAAAATCCAAATGAAATACACAATGATAATTTAGACGAGAAATTAAAATGGATGAATTTCAACGAGCTCAAACAAGCTCAGCAATCTTTTAAATTGTTGGGATTAGAACCATTAATTTTTTTAAAAAAATTCATTCTTGAATCAAATGAACTTAATTTAATGGTAGAAAATGTTTTCTATGAGCCTGTTATGACTTATTTCCAGTGCGAAAATCAATCCAATAGTATTCAACAACCCAATCTGATTGATTTGATGGTTTCGTCTGCAAAATTTCATAAAAATGGTAAATTTCATTTTGAAATATCATTTTGAAAATAATTAATAATAAATGCCTACTTAGTTTAAAAAAAAAGGCTAATACTGATGCTTATTAGTACACTTTTAAATACTTTGAAGTGCTTTTATAAAATGCTCATTTTTCTTGTTTTTTATTTTTCTGGAAAGGTAATTTAAAATTATTTTAAGTTCAAGAGCGAATTTTCAATGTTTACTTTGAGTGCACGTATCCAAGTGAATATTTGAGCATTGTTAAATTTAAAAATTTGTTCAGAAAATTTGTCAATTTTTTACTGCAACAATTTGATTCGAACACAGACATAGACAATGTTTTGGAAAAATATTTTTACGCTTTTGATGTGAACCAAAAATGCATGCTAAATTTCTCAGATTTTGTAATAGGTAATTTTCTATTTTAAATAAAGTCGAAATAGAAAAAATTTTTAAATTTTTTTAATTTGAAATAATAAGGCTTGGCTGCTATGGAACCATCGACACAGCACGGTGGTCCGCCAGCTGAACAACGATGTAAATATATTTTTCGCTATTATTCGTTAGATGATTTGAACAAGCACACAAATTACCAAAGTGACTCAAATTACATGCTTTCAATGAATTTTAGTCAATTCAGGTACAGGACTTTGTCCTTTAATTTTAGGTTATCACTATATATACAAATAATTTAAGAAATTTGACCAAAGACATATCAAGTTTGAAAAAGGGAGGTATCAAATTGGAGAATGAAATACTGGAAACAGAAGCATTTAATGGATTTAAGTATTTAATTATAGAAAAATAAAATAAAATAATTAAATTAAATCATTATTTCAAGATCATTTGGTTTACGAAATCAAAGCGAAAATTTAACTTTGTCTGATTTTCTTATAGGAGTAGGTCAACTAAAGTTTAGAGGAACCTCGGTTCTTTTTAGATTTAGTAAATCAATCATAGATATACTAAATTTTGTCGGGCTTGGAATTAATAATGAACCGAACAAAATCAATAAAGCATTGATGCGACAAGAAAATGCACTTATATGCGAAAACGTTAAAAAAGATGAGCTTTATGAAATAGCAACTCATTCTGTTCGCATTAGGCGGACTGGCACTGTAGCTGACATATCAGCACTTTGGGAATTAGAAGGTGCAACTACACCTAATATCTCAATAGGTAAATTTCCAAACAGATTTTTTATTTAAATACAATTATTTATTAAAAGATAAACCAGTATTCACAGATATGAATAAACCACAATTTGGTCGAATAGAATCTTTGGATTCGTTTAATCAAGTATTTTTTAGCTTATTCCTAAATAAAAAATCCTTTATAATTGAAATTAATATTGATTTAAAAAATTTTTTAAGCCAAAATTTTAAGTTAATTAAGAAAATTTAATTAATTTCTTATAACAGTGCTTAAAAAATATTATGACATACAGTCAAAAGGTAGCCAAAATGACCGGCTAAATTTATAGCCAAATTTTTCCAACTTTTAACTAGTAGTAGTAGCGGGAGCGATTCAAAATAGCTAGATTTAAAAAACAAGACTTAAATAGCTAATCTAATTAAATAGCAGTATCAAAATAGCAAGGTAAAAATAGCCAATACACCTTTATAAATAGCAATTAATCAATTAAAAATAGCAAATTATAAAGATAAAATTGTTAAAAATATTAAAGTTTTATAAGAGCAAAAAAAATTAAAGGTAAATTCATTATACTATTTACAGTTATTCTATTATTTTAGACTTTTTTAATTAATTAATTTTAAATTTAAATTAAATTTTGAATTTTTTTGTTAAAAATAGGCAGTTTAAATTTGAATACCTGTAAAAAAGTAAAATGGCAAAATTTCCAAGATTTCTTTAAAATAAATAATTTGATATTAGTTTAACAACCAAATGCATCAAAAAATAAGCCTTAATTTTTTTGATTTAATAAATAAAATAAATTTTTAATTCGAGATTTTTTTTTATTTTAAATTTGATATAGAAAGCTTAGCGTCTCAATCTCTTTATACTATTAACCGTTGCTATTTTTAATTTATTAATTGCTATTTTTGTTTTTTTTATTAAATCTACCTCGCTATTTTAATTGATTTATTTTGAGCATGATATTTAATTATCTGCTATTTTAATCTGAAGAAACTTAAGCTCGATACAGAAATACAAATAAATAATAATACACAGCCGTAGTAGCTATCTTTCAATTGATTGTTTACCTCCACTGGTTCCACCAGCGGGACTATCTAGATAGCTCGAGGCTACTATCTGGTGGCCATTAATAAAATCAACTTTATAAAGACCATGCTGGATTTAATGAAGCTTGATCATATCGTCTATCTTCAAGTGTCGTCCAGCCAAGAATCTCGCATCTTTCCATGTAATTCTTTGACTTAACTTGCAGAATTTTTTCTTTACACGTTCGAGGATGTTGATGTCAATGCGTCGATAAGGGTTCCAAGCACCTACTCACAATAACCAATTATTGATAAATTAATTCCATTAGTGGATTCACCAAGTTTTATATCAGTATATCAGAAAAATAAGTCTTTAAACAGTTAAACAAGTAGGTAGAAGCAAATATTTTTTTGACACCCTCATGTTTTTTTCTTTGTTCTGATATTTCACGCTAATTTTCCAGAGACTTTAGTAGCAGTACAGTTTCCATATTTCTCATGTATGCTGTCAAGAAGAGTCCATCTCCCCATAATTAATCAAAAGCTGTACTTTTTTATCTAAGAAAATAGAGTGTAGTTTTAGTTCAGTCTATAAAAGTCAAAAAACTCATTTACAAAAAAATACATTGCTTGAATAAAACGTTTTTTTGTAATCAAATTGATTGATATTTATTATACTAAAAAAGTGTATTTTACTAATAATTGAAAAAAATGTATATATTTTTTTTATAAAATATTTTTTAAATTTATAAAAATCAATTAAAAAAAATATAAAAATAAATTTTTTCAAATATGACGATCGACGCGTTTCGACCAAAAGTGGCCTTCTTCAGAATCTAAATTTTGAGAATAATTCTGATTAATTTTTAAATCTAAAAAAAAAAAGGAAAAATATTTAAATATTAAGAATGAAATTTCACGAAAATGATAAATAAAAGAAAAAAATTTTTTTTATTAGTTTTCCCTAGTTTGCAACACAGTGTGATTGCGTATCCAGTATATTTGTTATGCTTGAAACAATATTGGGATACGGAGTTGCGGTAGCATTGGCGCTTTAATTTTTATTAGCTGTATATGCAGAATACTTTTAAAATTAAGTAAAAATGAATAAAAAATATTTTTATATTTGTGTTTCGATAAATAAAGAAAATTTTATCACTTTAAACAAGACAACCCTACTCGGTTTGCCAACACTATTTAAAGTTTTTTCATTATACTCTTAGTGATCCCCTGTCTCTGTACAATATTTTTTATTTTCTAATAAGATTCTTGAAGAGCTTTTCCTTCATACTTGCATGCAGAAAATTTATTTATCACAATTTTGCATAAATTGAGCATTTGTTTAAAATGGGAGGTCTATTCTGTTGCATGCACCCTATATGCACTTCGGGTAATGCGATAAATAAATTATCTATTATTATCTATATTATTAATCTTTAGTAATTAAACAAGCCTATCTAATTAAAATTATTAACTAATATGTCTTTATGTTTGCTTAAAGAAAACTCAGCCAAATGAAATGTTAAATGGATTGCGCTATTACGAAAGAGCAATAAAAGATCTGAATACTTCAAATGATTTAGTGATTAGCAAGGAACCTTACAGTTGGGGTAAAGTAGACATGATAGCTATGGCCAAATGTCTTATTATGATTTGTCGAAGCCTTAAAGAAATCGTTTCAAGCGAAAAACGATTATTGAGAATAAATGCACCTTGTTATATTCTTGGAGATATTCACGGAAATTTCCACGATCTAATATGCTTTGAAAAAGCGTTGTGGCGTATGGGTCCAATGCTTACTCCATCGTGCTTTTTGTTTCTTGGTGATTATGTTGACCGTGGTCACGAAGGAATTGAAGTTATTAGTTACATTTTTGCCCAGAAAATTTTATGTCCAAACAAATTTTTTATTTTACGTGGAAATCATGAGCTAAGAGATATACAAAAAATGTATCATTTTTATGAGTTAGTTTTGTTTTAAAATTGAAAAAATAAATATTTAAAATTTAATTTTCTAGTGAATGTAAGGCAAAATTTGGTGACGAGCTTGGTGAGCAAGTTTGGGAAGAAGTAAATGAGGTTTTTGACTGTTTACCTCTTGCAGCTATTGTAGATAATAAAATATTTTGTATTCATGGAGGCATACCCTCAGAATTGATTCAAACTGAAGCTAAAGTAGATGATATCAACAAAATTAGTTGTCCCTTAAAAAATCCTGAAAAAGAGTCTTCTATGGCTTGGGAAATGTTGTGGAATGATCCATTATCGTAAATATTTTAAAATGATAATTAACTTTCGAATAAAACTATTTGAATTTTCAAGAAGTGAATTTTCAGCAGGTACTAATGCATTGAAAGAAAATAACGGCTTTACTGAAAATAGACAACGAGGAACTGGTTTTTTTTTTAGCCATCAAGCTTTAAATGAATTTTTGAGAAAGAATAATTTGTCTTATGTTGTAAGAGCGCATGAAGTTCAACAAATTGGCTTTAAAATTCAATTAGGTGGTAGGCTCCTAACTGTATTCTCATCATCTCACTACTGCGGTGGAAGCAATGAAGCGGCCACTGTGTTGGTGGATTCAAATAAATTAAGATTAATTAGATTAGATACTCATTCATGATTGTTTTGATATTTTTAAATTTCTAAATCAAATTTAGATAATAATTTGAAATTTTTCCTAGCAAATTTAAATTGTAACTATACCATTTCAAGTATTTAATAAAGAATATTTTTAGATTTTTATTTTTTTCATAAGTAGCACAAGGAAAATTGTCTCTAATTTTCATTCAAAAAAGCTTTATTAAACTAAAAATATATTTGCTTAATACTATATAAAAAATGCTTTGAAAATAATCAAATCATTTTAAAATCAATCAAAAAATGCTTCTTGTAAAAATTTATTTTTTTTTCATATTTAATTTTATTAAATTGGGGTGGTATGGTAATATTGAAAAAAATATGGCAAGAAGTGCAACAATTATGGATCCAAATTTTGAGCTCACTGATTTTGAGAAACTTTATGAATTTGAAGAATTTTGCGATCCATATGACTATCAATGTGACGATTCTAAATATATAAAATTAATTGATTTTTATTTTACCATTGAAGATGTTTTCAAATAAATTTTAAAGTTATCTGCGAAATATTAAAAAAGCAGATTAGTCTAATCTAATTAAACGATACTAATTAAACGGTCTGTAAATAAATATAAATTTTCAGTATTTTTATAATATTTTGTTAGTATATTTTTTTTTTTCAAAACAGTAAAAAATTTAAAAATGAATAGTATTTTAAATATATTGTCAGCATAAAATTCTAAAATAGTCAGTAAAATAATTGTTTTTTGTCGGTAAAAAATTTCAAAGCAGTCAATAAATAAATTATTTTCTGACAGTTTATAGTTGTCAATCAAAACACTGAATGCTCTTTTTTTAAATTGTTCAAATATATTCCATTTATGATTAATACAGGTTGCTATCATTTCCTGTGTAATACTCATTTCTTTTCCATTAGGACAATAATATTCAATAATATCTCAACTATTAGACGAAATAACTTGTTTATTACTTTTTGTCCAATAACATGCAGCAGTCCACTGACATAGTTAAATTAAAGGTGTAGAGATAAATTTTTTATCGCCATTCAAATATTTTTTAGACCATTTTTCTGTTATTTCCATGCATATTTTAAAGAATCTACCTAACGTTCTCTTAGCGTAGCTGAATTTTTAATAGCATTATTTTCTGATTCTAATCAATTATTAGTCGATGGTGTAAAATCAGCTACGCCTTCGAACCAGTTTTGAACCACATGAATTTAAATCATTCACACAATGAGTACTGAACCACATTTCATTCATGTATTCTATAAATTTGTGTTGCTTTTTCTGTGTCCATTTTTTGATGTAGCTCATATAGATCTTCAATAACATCTAGTCTGTATTCGGAGTCAACTAAATTAAAATGCTTGTTCATGTTCCGACTTACATGATGAAATATAATAACTAGAAAAAAAACTTATTAAACCTATTTCGTTTCTATTAAATTAATTAGAATTTTAATAAAAAATTGAACTTGAATGGGCACTGGGATTTTTGAAAAAAAAAACAAAAATTTAAAATTATTATAGCTTTTATTTTTTAGGTTTAAAGCTAGTTCCACAAAATGTATCATCTGATACATACTATGTATCACCTAAAATTTAATCTTTGCAAAATATCTCTAATTAAAACATATACTATTTTGCATAATTGCATAGTTTATGTAGAGATTCAATATGGTTGATACATTCAATGTTTCAAATAATAAATTTTATAGTACTAGATTTAGACTTTAAGAAAAAAAATAAATAAACTGGGTGCATTAAAAATATTGTTGCATTTTTTTAAAAATAATCTTCAAATATCTAATAATTAAGTTACCGTATACCCTTGCAATTAAGTGCCCCCCAAATCGTGTCTCTATTAAAGAATTTAGGCACTAAGTTGACCGAAAAGTTAGTTCAAATATTATATTTTATATAGTTCTAAGGCTATTTGATTAAATAAATAAAGAGATGAAGTATGTCAATGCTACTTCGCTTTAAAAATGAGATTCTAAATTAATAGCCTTGAAATGCTAAATTTAACTAATCTTAAAGTTAGAAAGATGAGAGGAGACTTAATCCAGCTTTTTAAAATTATTAAAAGGTATGAAATTATCAATTTTGAAAATGGTATTAATTATTCTCGTAATCAGTATAGCTTAAGAAGGCATGACAAATGTATAGTTAGAGAAGATGTGAAAAGTTGCATGCAACGATATAATTTCTTAACAAATCGAGTAGTTAATATTTGGAATAGTCTACCTCAATACATCGTCAATTCCGAATCAATCATTAACTTCAAAATTAACCTGGACAAATGGCGCAAGAAAAAGTCTAATTTACTGCCATAGCTTCGAAGAAGCTTAACCCAATAAGGTCGCAGTATTATTTACTACTACTACTACTACTATATCATATACTGAATTCATCATATCCTTGCAGCATTGTATAAGAATTTAGCTTAAGAAAAAAATAGAATTTAGAAGAAAAAATTTTTTTTCCAGGCGGTCATTAC
The DNA here is from genome assembly GCA_006352455.1 of Brachionus sp. 'Tiscar'. Taxonomy (NCBI): domain Eukaryota; kingdom Metazoa; phylum Rotifera; class Eurotatoria; order Ploima; family Brachionidae; genus Brachionus; species Brachionus sp. 'Tiscar'. The sequence continues at coordinate 12,694 of VANL01000790.1, forward strand.
AATTTTTCTACTAACGGTACTCAACAATAACTTTTTCTCAATAATTAATTTCGAGCATTGAATTTAAAATATTAATTCAAAAGTATTGACCAAACCAATTAAATATTTTTTTAATAAATTTAGAAACTAAAGAGATTTTTAAGATTAAAAATTAAAGTTCTTTTGATAAATAAAAATCAATGCTTCATTTTAACAAAAGAACAAATTTAATATGACAAATATGCTTTGTAAATCTTTTTAACAATTATATAAATATGGCCAAGGATTTTTTTTTCTTTTTAAAAATAAATTGTACAAAAGTTTTTTAAAAATCACTTTTATTGTTTTAAAATGACTATAAACATGTCAACAAAATCCAAACAAATTTTCATAAAAGTTTTAGTAGTTTTAGAGAATAAATTTATGAATAAAAATGATATCTTTTGAAAAAGTTATTAGATTAAAAAGTTGCTATTCAAACAATTCTAAATGTTACATCATTTTTAGAGTCTGAAAATAACAATTAGCCTATTTTACAAATCATTTCATCAAAATAAATACAAAAAAATGGTACAAAAAAATCAGAAGACTAGGAAAATTTAGACAAAAAATGTGTAATCTGACTTTAAATATACAATTCAAAAGCTACAGATTTTTTAATGTACCATAAACTCCACTGTTGCCGTTTGCGTCATACTTTCGACCATTGGCTAATGAAAGAGTCCTGGAGTTGTAGTTTGTGTTTGGGTATAGTAAGATTGGAACACTTAAAAACAAAAATATTAATTAAATTAAAAAAGGTTAAAAATAATCTACTAAAACAAAAGTGCAATCATAATCAACACACTTAAGACAAGCAAGAGCACATTTTATAATTTAAAGGACCTTATCTATTCCGTCTAAATGTATTTCTAACATTCAATCTAAATAAAAAAAAAAAACAAAAAATAAATAACGAAACTAGCTAAACAAACACCGAATATCTTGAATTATTAATTGTATACTTAATAGCATTTGTTTTTAAAGTATTAGAATTAAAATGATTGTTATGCATCATTTGATTTGGTACGCCGTAATTACTGTTATTTAAATTAAAATGTCCATAATTACCATTCGAATTTGACTGACTCGGAGCCGAAGCAAGTGCCATGTTAACTTGATTTTGATTGTTCAGCATTGAATAGGGATCCGAGTTAAGCATATAATCGTTGTGAAGACGATTGGTCATTTTCAACGTTTGGCTATATGGATTTGAATTGGAACCTAAAGTAGATGCAGCTGCATAGTTTGATCTGCTGGTTGTGTTGTACCGATTCCTGTTTAGAGTATTTGTCATGTTTGAGTTTGTAGAAGAAGAATTGGCGGCTAGACGCTGAAAACTAGGACTTTCATTGAATTGACGAGCAGCTGAAATGTTAGTTCTAATTTGGGCTGTGGCTGTGTTTGAAGAGATAAATGGATGAATTTCCTCGTTAAGCATATGTCCGCTGGCATTTGAATTATGATACTCGTAGAGCTCTTTGGTGTGCATTCGGCGCCAAATTTGGGGAATGACACAAATAAGAATTGGCATTACAAATCCAAAAATGAGACCTGACAAGACCACAATGCTAAGGCCTAATATTGAATTAGTGCACAATGCATTTACAGCTTCTCTATAGCTCAGACTGGTTTGGTCACATTTAATCGAATCACGAACTCGATCTATAAGACTATCTATCAAAATGATTGAGTTAGTAAAATTTTGGCCAAGAATTAAATTATCATTTTTAATTCTACGATATAAATTTAAAAAATTGTCTTTAAAAATTGTATTGGCTGTATGCACTTTGGATGTAATTTTGTTCAACTCGAATTTAAATGGCAAGTATTGCAAAAGATTATTCGTGTTTAGGTAATGCGATTTTATCTGACCACTTGAACATGAAGTAAAATATTGAACCACTTAATTGTTATTTTTTAAATAAATTTAAAAAAATGGATAAAATTTTTTACTATTCCTGGTATTGTTTCTATTGGCCACAGTTAATATGTATTGATCGGGCGAGGTGCAATAATCGGCAAAAAATACCGTAATACCCAGATACAATGAATTGAGAATCCATATTGATATTAGTGAGAGAACACCAGCAAAAGCAAAACTTTAAAATAAAAATTCAAAGATTAAATTTAAGATCGAAAAAAAAAATTTTTCTTTTGGCTTACAAACAAAGTGATCCTTTCGAATTGCGAATAAGGCCTAATATTAGCAAAGAAATTAGAAGCATGTTCACGGTGACTACGCCAATCATAATTGCCCATCTTGTTTGTTCGATCATGTCTATTTGGTTCATTAAATTTATGTAAATATTCTTATCCTCATTAAAATGGCTCAGTCCGGTTAATGTAACGAGTGACTCGTTCAAATTATTATGTATTTTGCCAATTTCGCTAAGAGCACTGCGGGATAGTGATTCTAGTTTAAAATCTCCTCGCGCTAATTCTATTAGTTCATGCTCATAATTATGCAGTGTGGTGCCCATTTCGTTCTTGATCAGTTCTTTTATTTGAGTTGCTTGAGAGCCAAGTCGAACGAAAAAATTAGTGAAATTTTTCACGTTAAAATGCACATCTTTAAATGAATAGTGAAATTTTTCGCTGCCATACACAAAAAATCCTAATGCAACACTCAAAAAAAATACTAACACTGATATAAAAAATTTGAGTTTGAACAAATTTTTTTTCTTTTTTGTCAAAGCTGTACTAAAATATCGATTTGCACTTTGATTTAATTTTAAAGTTTTGTTATTGTTGGCAAATACGACCAAAAAGCAAGCGTAGATAATCAACACCAATAGGATGAATATGAGTGTAAGTATTGGCACTGTGGACCAGAACAGAATTGTCTAAAAATTAAGAAAAAACATTATTAAAACTTTTTTTTATTTTTTTCGACTAATAATTTTTTAGTCAAAAATTTTTTAATGTAATCAATTGTTGAGAATACAGTGAAAACCGTTTATAAGAAATATGAGTTTAAGAAATTTTCGCTTACAATAAGGTTAACTTTAGAAAACAAAAACTTTTTCTTTAGTTTTTGTATTATTTTGTGCTTATTTTTTTTGCATGTAAAGAATTTTTGTTTATGAAAAATTTTTAAAAATGAAAAATAATAAAATAGGTAATGCTAAAAATGATATAACAAACCATCAGAAGACTGCTATTAGTTTGGAAAAAATTCAAATTCTTAATTGCTTAGACCAAGGTCTATTTTTGTTATCATTTGATATATTGAGATAATTTTTTTCAAATTATAAACAAACAAAAATTAGTGATTTCTGACAACTTTAACTGTTTTAGTCCTATTTTCCTATTAAATTTAAACTGTTCGGTTTTAACTGTAGTTCAATTTATCTCAAATGGTAATTAAATAACAAGAGTAATTAAAAAATAATTTATTAAAATTTATTTTAAATAAGTTTAATTCAAGCTTTTTTTTTTTTTAAATTATACGATTTAAGAGAAACTGTTCTCAGAAATAGGGTTAACTTCAATTTATTTTCTTAGCTTATTTTTTTTAGGATTTATTAGAGTAGATGACATGTAAAAATTGAAGAAGAATAACAATTTTTAAAATTTCTTCTTATAAAAATAAAATTAAGTCTTTCATCTATTAGTAATGTTTAACGCTCGACTTTATTCAATCTAATAATAAAAAAAGACGAATTGTTCTTTAAATTATTTTGGTTTAAGCCTCATTCTTGATTGTGAATTTTGTAACAAAGAAAATATAAAGATAAAAGTTTTTAATGATTTAGAATTTAGAGAGAAAAAATTATAGAAAATTCCAAAAGTTAGATTTATGCTCAAATTAAATTTGAAATAAATTTTAAAAATAATTCTGCATCTTTTCAATTTTTAAAATATATTAGATATTTTATCAGTCAATAAAATAAAGGGAATATTCAGTGAAAAAAATTGTATTAGAAGAAAATTTGAAAAGAAAAAAAATTAAATTTTTATCTCATAACAAGTTTGATTAGAACAATAAGAACGTCAATGAAAAAATAATATTTTTTAAAAACGTTAAATTTTTAATGTTTGACTTTGATATTTTAACTAACTGTATCAAAATCTGACTAAAGTTAAAATTATTTTTAAGTGAAATATAAAAAATTATTTGTGAATGAAGCTTGTTTTAAAAGAGAAAGGAATCAGTATACATTTCATATGGCAAAGACATAGTTTTGTATCAATAATTTTTTGTTTACTATTAGATTAAATCTTAAGGGTTGTTTTAATATTTTTAAAAATTCTTTTCAACTTACTTCAAGATAGTCCGCATCTTTTGGGTCAAATTTGGAGTCGGACATGGCAAACCACATGTTCAAATGTGGCAACGAATGAAATAGATTGATGACATAGTTGTACGGAGTTTTGGTGTACACAGCCACCGGCCATCTTACATTGTTATTCATCATTGTATCAATTTGTTCATTTTTTTTCATTTTATAAAGCAATTGAAAATTAAAACTGATGCAAACACAAACGGCTATATAACAGATAAATCCAGTACATAGATTTCTTAAAATCTAAAAAAAATTATAGACTAATAGTATCTACTAATTTTATTCCAGTTGAATAGAGCGAACTCTATAAGTCATATTGGAAAAATTAAAATAAATGTTTGTTATAGACATGCTCTATCTTAAGAGGTCTTTAAAAACTGTCTGATAATAAACTATGAACGTATCACATGACCATTATGGATTTATAGTTTTAGTAGATTTAAAATTATAATTATTTTTCCCAATCATTTAAATTGATTCTCTGTGTATATCAATTTTGCTATAATTGGTTGATCAGAAAGTTAGCGAAGACAAGCCAGACAAACTATATCGATTTAAACCTATCGATTTTTTTTATATATGTATAAATGCGAGAAAATATTTGAATGAACTCAATGAAGTTGTAATTTTCTAGTCTTGAGATAAATTAGAAAAATTCGAGACTGGATTGCTTAGGGGATATACAAGAATAAGATATTATGCTAATTGCTTTTCTCCTGTCCGTAATGAACTCACAATCTGAATGGATAATTTATTCTAATTTCTAGCTATTGAATGTCTGATAAAATCAAAATTCTTTTTGTTTTGCTTTACTATCAAATTTTACAGGCAAGAAAATAATAATTTTTCGATCAGAATTTTTAATCATGGAACCATAACTAAAAGCTAAAAATATTCAAAAAGATAATTGTTATTTGTTTGCAGAGGGAAATTTAATTTTTTTCCATTTTGAAAAATAATATTTTAAATAACTAGAATTGTTTGTTTGTATTATTTTTTATTATCTAAAAGTCTTTTTGGGGATGTAGAAACAAAATTGAGAAAATTCAAATAAGAAAAAAAAAGTGTTTAAGTAGATGCTTTGAAAAATAATTTAAATGCTTTTCTTTTCGTTTAATATAAATGTAACTTTAAAAAAAGATTAAAAAATGATCCTAAAAAAGAATTATTAATTACGAATTTAATCAGAAAAATCTGTGTTTAACTCTTTTCCAGTTTAATATTTTAAATGCGTTCTAGAAAAATCACCCTGAACATTAAACAAAAGTTTTTTCAAAGTTTTTAGTTATTGTTTTCCAAAAGGAAAAAAATTAAAAATAAATTCTAACTGATTATTTTACAATCAATAACGTTCATAATTTTTAGAGTAAAAACCATTTGAAATTGATAAATTTCTGATGAGTTAGTAGATTATATGAAAAAATTAATTTTTCGATCTTTAAACGATTTAAAAATATTGAGCTCAGAAATGATTAATTAATTATTAGCTGGACAAGCTTATTAATTAGTTTTCAAGATAACTTGATAAATCTATAGAATCTTTTTTTCCAAAATTTCATATCAAGTTAAAAACAGTTTTCATTTAGAAAACGATTTTTAAAATTTACATATTTGAAGATATAATTTATTAAAATTTTTCTAAAAACAATAAATAGCAAGAAGAATTATTGAAAAAAACTCGTTAAAAAAATTTAATAATAAATCTTAAAACGTTTTTTTTTTGTTAAAAGCATAGATAATAAGACTTAAATAGAAAAATAATCAAAATCAAGTTTGATTGAATAAACCCACTGGCTCCAATTTTTAAATAATCTTATACAAATTGTTTTTCTCAACCAAAAGAAAAATCTAAAAATCTAAGTCTGTAGTCTAAAATTTGTAAATTTGAAAGTTTTTATTTATCTTAAAAAATTAAAAAAAAAGAAACAACTCAATTATAGATAAGTTTTTTTTTTTAACGCCTTTTGCTAAAATTTTATTAATAAAACAAAAAAATTTAAATTAAAAAAATATGCATTTTTTGGAATTGTTTAAGTTTAAAAATATATTAAGAAAATATAATACTCATTGAATTTTAATAGAATTAAAACTTGAATTTTCTAATTTTTGACTAATTTTGTGAAATTAAAAAGACCAAAATTGGTAATATTATTACATTTTTTATATACATCTAACTATAATGACGCACAACATAATCAAAAAAGCCCAAAAGATTATGTTCCGTATTTTAACGATACTCAGTATGTTTTGACTAAATGTCTTGCAAAAGTTCATTCGGATTATAATTAAATCCTTTGAACACACTTAGACCGACTCAAATAACGCTCATCGATTATTTTAGTTAATTTTACGTGTTGAAAGGGTTTGTATATGCGGATTAATAACCGTAAAGGCCCTAAAGACTAATTTATATTCATGAACCATATACAAAAATGAGCTCGTGCGAAAATTTATCTATTATTTTCAAATAAATAAATCTTGGAGGCGATAAAAAATCAATAATTTTTGATTTTCGAATAGAAAATAAATTTGTTTTAGTTTACTTAATTAAAATTGATGATGGGTATTCAAATCAAGTCTAAAAAAAGCTTGGCAATTTAAATATAACCACATAAAGAATTCTTGAATTTATCCAAGGTATCTGAATATTTTAGAGCCAATCTGTAATTTTCCACTAATAATAAATTATAAAAATATGAACTAAATAAATTCGGCTTTTTTTTTAATTGAGAAGCCCATTTTTATTTGCTTAGGAAATATATTTTAATAAAAAATATTTATTTTGAATTATTTTCTTCAAAGCTATCGAGAGCAGAAATTTGTGCGAATGAATTCAAAATAATAAATTTTTTTCCTATTTTTTACTTGAAAATTATTCAAATTAAAAACAAAGTTTCAGTTTGAATTATTAAAAATCTGAGCAATATTATATTTTAAAATTTTTTGGAAAAAAATATTTTTTTCAATCATAAAAATTCGAGGTCAATATTTTCAGATTTGTTTAATTTTTAACAACTAATTGAAAACTACTTTTTTAGTCTAGACTATAAATATTTTAAAATATCGACATTTAATTTAATTTTACTCTTCCTAGGTCATTTAAAAAAAATATACTTCCTCAAACAAAGCAATTTTTTTCAAGAAATCAAACTTAGAAAAGCTTGCGTCATTTAATAATTCTTTACAATTTTTTGATAAAAATTCGCACATTTCTTTTTAAACTTAATCTCAAAAATAACTGAATAAATTTTTAAATAAATTTTTTAAAAACTTATTATTTTATTAAACAATTGAAAACATAAATATTTTGGATTAAATATTTGGAGAAAAAAAGAATAAAAAATTACATTAAAAAATATCCGATTAAAAAAAAAATAAATTTTGTAAATATTTTTTCTTTGTATCAAAAATTAAAATGAAACGACCTAAAAAATATAATCTCAGAAACGTATTCACAAAACTAATAGACAGTTGATTATTTTTTCAAACCAAACAAAAAATAAATCTATCCAAATTTTCTATAATGAAATTTTCTAACCGATTAATATTTGAAAAGTTTGCTCCCTTGCTAATATATTTATGAAAAATAAGATTTTAGTTCGATTAAGTTTTTTTTATTAATTTGAAAGAATATAAGATTTCTTTGAGTAAACTTAAGTAAAATAAAGAATAAATCATCTAAATAAAACCGGTGGCTCTAAAATTAGCAGGCTATTGGATTGCGAAAATTTTAACTTTAATTGAATTTTTAGCATTCATAAAATATTTTGAATAGCAACTCTATTTTAGAAAAAGCTATAGGGGTTAATTAGTTTATTAAGTACGAATAGTAAACAGCATACTTAGAGATATAAGCGAATTTAAATCAATTTTAAATTTAAAGTTATAAATACTAAATATTTCAAGTACTCTTGTTGGACCTAACATAGCGATAATTCAAATATCTTATCATTTTGAGTAAATATTGATTTAAAGAGACTTTTTTGGTGTAAATATTTAAAAAAATTTTTCACTTGTTAATTTTTATTTTAAAAAATGAAAAAAGAAACAAAATGCATTTTAGATTTTAAGAACCAATAACGTCTTGTAATTTTAAAGATGAAATTTTTTTAATAGGTAAAAATCAAGTACAAGCATTAATTTTGATTCTTAATTTTCAATAAGTTATTAAATTGTTTTTAAATTTGAAAAAAAAATAAAATTAATTTAATGTGTATTACATTAATTCAATTAAATTAAAAAAAAAGCCAAAAAAGAAAGAATCTAAATTTCAAAAAAATATGGACAAAATAAAAAATCTTCGAATGGAATTTTTTAACTGATGGTCATCTTGTATTTTCTAATCAAAAACTCCACAATTTTTGGATTATTTACAATACTTACTTTGAAAAATGGTAAATTAAGTCTTTTGTACAAATAAGACAAGTGGTATTTACAACCAAACTTGACTATTAGATGATAATGCAATTCTTTTAAATCACAATCATATTTATCTGATTGACAGCTTGTGCACTCAAATTTTTCTGCTTTGAAAAGAATTTTCATTTTGGAATGGTATGATTTGTCACTTGAACAAGTCACAAAATAAGTTGTTTGGTCAAAATTATTGTTCTTTTTTGTTGAGCTTAAATTTTCTCCACTTGAAAATGAATTAAAGGTCTTATTTGGAGAAATATTATTTTCGGTTTCTGCCATGGAATAAGCTTCATTTGCTGGTGAAGTGTCTTGATTGGGTATGGTTAAAATTTCTATCTCTGAATCAGTTGTTTCAGTTGAATTTGTTTCAATTTTTTGAGTACAATTTTCACTAAACAATGCTTCATTTTCATGCTGAAGTACATTTTCTGACAAATCTGAATTCATATTTTCACTTTCATATCCGCTTTCAGCCTCTTCAATTTTAGCCTGGTCATCGCAGTTAATTATCTTTTTAACTTGTAAGGCTTTGTCGTATTCACCTTTTTCCAAATGCTTAAGCAAAAGATCATTAAGTCTAATTGCGTTTTGATGAGTTTTTTCAATTTTTTCCAACTCAAGGTATCGTACTCGGATTTGTTTAATTTCAAGAGCAATCCGAAAATTTTGAAATAGCTTTGCCTGTTCATCTACATATTGATAGTTATTTTGGAAATTAATAAATGGAAAATTACAATCTACAGTTTTTGAATCTAATTGCAAGTTGAGTAAACTTGAATTCATTTTTTTAAACTAATGGCAAATTATAATCGTTTTTAGGATTATGTTATTTTTTTATATGTTTTGTAAATTTTAAATTACACTTGTGCTTTGTACTATTTTAAAAGCATGCTTTCTTATAGATAATTTTGAGTGTCTCACATAAAAAAGTTCTTTTTTTTAAAACTTTTTAAACAATTCTTTTTATTAAAACTAATTTTTTAAATTGATTAGTTAAAATAATTGTCTTAAAATAGTTAAAGCAAGTAATTTTTTTGTTTTTTAATTTTTTAAAAATCAAACAAAAATAATTTTGGTTTTTCAACATGTAATTTTTTTTTCATAAATTGGATTATTTTTTTAAATTCATGTACAGTCATATTTTAAAAAGTAAATAATTGATTTCATTTATTTTATTTTAAAAGAGTAAAAAAAATATTTTTGAAATTTTATTTCAATTGAAATTGAATTTTTTATTTAAATATTTAAATGAGATCGTTTAATTGAACTAATCCGAGAAGCATTCTACCAAATCACATCTTCTTATATCTGGATTAAACTTGTAATTGTCTTTGCAAGAATAATTATAAATTCTTTCAAAGTCTGTATCAACAAAAGCGCAATAATAATATTCTCGGCAATTAGTTCCTTTACGGACATAATAACCATTTCCTAACAAAATAAATTAAAACCAAAATTAAAAACTAATTAATTTACCATTTGTGCAAAGGGTAGCAATAGATAAAGATGAAGTGGTAGTCGACGAACTAATTGTAGTCACTGGATCAGTTAACTCACGTTGATCCTTTCTGTCAGTACATTTGACCAGATTTGAAGCGTAACAACCTCTGGTTTTTATATCAAATATTTTTCCATTAGGACAAGCGTATTTAAACGCTTTGGGATTAGAAGTTTCCTGATTAAAGCAAACATAATAATTACGACATCCTGTATCAATATCGGGATCTAAAACAAGAATTAGAAACTTTAAAGAATTGAAATTAAAATTACAATAGCCATTTCCAAAAATACAAATATCTTTTTGAGTCTTTCTTTTAGGAGTAAGAACTGTTGACGATGTGCGAATAGTGACGCGAGATGTTGGTCTATATGTGCTTCTAGTAGTCGGAACGTATCTTGTTGGCTGAGTAGGCACATAACCACCACCAGATTTAAGA